>JANCMA020565855.1:0-10061 GCA_024336925.2 Zoanthus solanderi
ATATAAACTTGATTACAAGTACACGTGCCTCTGTAAATTACGTGGGATGGGTGTGTGTTTTTGTCTTTGAGTTTAAAATATATATATAAAAGAAATAAGAGAGGCCCTAGGATAGTCCCTTGCGGGATACCACAGGACTATAGACGTTTATCTGAAAGATGACCATTGACAAAACATCTTTGGCTTCTGTTTCTTAGATAAGACTTGAACCAAGTATGTGCAGAATTTCCAAACCCGTATGAATTTAGTTTCGAATGAAGAATTTCATGGTCCAAGGTGTCAAGGGCCTTCTTGAGATCAATGAAAACAACTGCATTAACTTTTCCTTGATCAATATTGAAGGCCCAGTCGTTAGTGGCCTCAAGAAGGGCTGACACCGTGGAGTGAAGCATCGGAACCCTGAGTGAAAAGAAAAAATAAGTTCGTTTTCAGTAAGAAATGCATAGGCTTGATCGTAAATTATCCTTTCAAACTTTTGCTACAATTGGAATAATTGAAATAGGGCGATAGTTACCCATGTCGCTGTGTTCTCCTTGTTTGAACAATGGCAATATTTTGGCAGATTTCCAATCGTCAGGGAAAATACCTTTGTCAATGGAGCAATTGAAAATGGTGCAAAGGGACTCAGCTATGACATCGGAACATTTACGAATAAGCCTAGCAGATATTTGATCTAGACCAGTAGCTTTGGACTTGCAAAGTTTAGATAGAAGAGAAAAGATTTTGGAGACATTTATTAGCTTTAAAACAGGACTCTGACTAGGTGCCTGGCTTGTCATGTAATCTGAATGAGAACGGCAGTTAAGATTACTAGGAGTTTGCGCAGCTAGCTTAGGTCCAATGCTGGCGAAGTGTTCGTTGAATCTTTCTGAAATTTTATGAGAATCACCAATAATAGAACCATTCGAATTGATTTCGTGTATTTGAGAGCTTTTTTGTTTACGAGAGGCTTGCTCACTAATAATACTCCAAGTCGTTTTAGAATTTTTTTTATATTCATGAAATGAATATAATTATAATTTTTTTGCATTTTTATATCATTGTTTACGGAATTGCGAGTTGTTTTGAATACATCCAAGTCGTTGGGGTCTTTAGAGCAAATCGCTTTTATTTTTTCAGTATCCCCTTCATGCATATGTTGTCTTAGCTGGGGCGTAATCAGTGGGGCGGGCAGTCCAAAGACATTGTCTGCATCTAAATGTGGAATCAAAATCTAGTTTGCCATGAATTTTAGTGCATTTTTATGGACCCGGTGGAAACAGCCATAACAGTAGATGGAAATACTTGCCAGAGTTTCTCATTGTATCAATCTCTGGGCCAGAGTTTTGCCCATTTTCACATCCAACCTTTGGACTCCATTTCAGGCTTTTCCAAAAATCAACCCAGGGCATCAGTACTTTGTTAATGGTAGATCAACAGCATAAAGACGTTCCCGTGGACAGCCAGACATAATCGCTTTAGCAAGTTTATGAGAAACTATGTTATATTGTAAAAACATCCTGAGTCAGAACTTAATATATAGTTGTTTCTATTAAAGCAGCTTAATCAATTTTGTAGGTACCGAAAACAGTCAACCGAAAAGCCTGTAGGAGATTTTCCACGTCATTCATATCATGCAGCGGACGAAAGCTTTGAAGTTGACAAGAGCTCGGCTACAGTTCAGCATCCAACCCTTAACAATAACAGTGAAGTTGCAGAATCAAGGTCGTTCTCAGCCCCAGTAAAGGCCACACGAATGTTCAGGTTCGTTTTCAATTTTGTGAAGCTTTTTCTGAGTATTTTGTATGGGGATGAATGAATGAGAAAAACAAAGAAATTGTGGCTGTTCCTCTCGTGATTCCTGTCAATTTTTCGAAAACCACCTTTGGTTTCAAAGAAAATTTTATAAACCCCATGACACAGCACTTAAAACACCCTGGGGTATTCGCTTAGCACCGGACATATAGAGAGTCGAGTGAATAGTAATCATAAGTTGAATGATACTAAAATCATATCATGTTACAGAGATAGGATGGAGTCAGCTCATTCCAAATATTCTTGCAGAAACAAAATGAATTTAAATATTAAAATTTCCATGATAAGTTTGGATTATTTTTTAGTTATAACTTTGTTTTGGTTTGAGGTTTCTTGGAGTAGAAATTTGGTACTTTGAGTGCAACTAAACCTTTTCTTGTATTTGTTATTCTCATCTTAAAGGGGCTATATCACCTGTTAATAGACCATTTTCGCATCTGTAGTAGCTGCTTTCTACAATGACAGCGGACTCAATTTGTACAGTATTAGCCTCGTTTTGTTGTTAAATATTCAAAAATACTTGTGAAAGAGAGCGAGAAGTCACACCTCCAACAATACACGCAGTTGTAAAAGTGTAAAATTACATTGGAATTTAGGAATATTTAACTTCATACTGAGGCTAACACTGTACAAGTTGAGTCCGCTGTTATTGTAGAAAGCAGCTACTGCAAATGGGAAAATGGTCTATTGACAGAATGTCTTCAAAAACTAGTCTTAAAGCAAACAAGCAACTAACCAGGTGCGAGTGAAACAAGATGGAAGCACTCTAGAGTGCAGAGAAAACTTTTAACAGTATTCCAGAAATTGAAGTAGAATGAAGACATCAGCGGAGAGGACATTTGTTTTTTTGTACATGGTTCTAAACATTTAAAAGGAGCTAGAGTTTTAATCAGAAAAGATTGGATTTCAAAGCTAAAAAAGTAAACGTTGATAACAAGGGCAGATTTATATTCATGCAAGCAGAAATTCAAAGTTCACTTGTTTGTTCTAGTGAACATCTACGCACCAAACGAAAGCAAAGATAAACTGAATTTGTTTTAACTAGTTAACCCTTTCAGTCCCAGTTGTATTGATAAGCTCTCCCAACTTGAGCCCATACTTTTCATTGAATAAGAAAGAATTTCATTTTTAACCTTCAGTACTTCAGTGAGCTTTGTTTGATTAATTCTCGTTTTCTCATAACCATATGTCTTATTTTTTATGTGCTATGTAAGGAGAGTTTAGGTGTTGATAACTGACTGGGATTGAAAGGGTTAACACAAACTCTTGATAACTTTGACATCAATCTAGTCTGTAATGTTATTAGGAAACGAGGACGGGAGAAGTGACGAAGGCAGTTGTGAAAAAATTTTATTTCTCCTTTAGTTCTTGCATTTTAGATCAGCAATAAATTTTTAGTTGCGACTTTACGCGAGATTTTCGTACAGTAAACGGCGAAAGGTTCCGAGCCTCGAAGGTAAACAAAGATTGTCAAATTTTGTTTGACGTTCACGTTGTCCACAGAACCCCCAAAGTGAGCTTTCCGCGGCGTATCACTGAAGACGGTGAGCAAGTGGCCCGCTCGCTGTATTCAAGCGTGCAACTATTAAGGCTATCGTTCTATGCCGTTCGCGTCATCGCTGCCGTCCTCGATCTTAAAGTCCCTATTATTGGTGGTGATTTCAACATAATTACGTTTGATACAGATTTAGATTGCTCCGTCGGAAAGCCTGTAATCAATTAAAGTGTTAAAGTGGTAATTGATTTTTGGCGTTTGAAATCCTGAGAAAGAAAGATTTTCTTGGAGACAAAACATACCGTTCATTCAAACAAGACTCAACTTCAGTGGCTCATAGGCGATTCACTGCAAGACGCTAATCCAAAACAATTATCATTCTTGGAAACGATTATTCAGCAACTTTAATTTTGTCTTTAAAAGCGTGACAAGTAACACTGGACCAGGTTACTGGAAATTCAACTCTAGACTTACTGAAGACCAAAATTACATTAATTTGAAAAGCAGTAAATATTCGCAAGAAGAATATTCGAAGACTTTGATGAATTGACCGACGAAAGAGTTTTATGCAATCTCATTCAATATACAATTAGACTGATAATTGCATATGGAAAGAAAAGGCAAGACAAAAACAACTAATTTAAATAATATAGAAAACCAATTAAAAAAAAGCTGAAGAAAATGTTTCCGAAAACCCAAACAATAGAAATATCACCGAATTAGAAATATGCAAATCTATGTTTGAAAAAGCTTACGATTACATTACGAAAAGTGCCATATTACGATCACGAGATAAATGTCACGAGGGCAAAACGAAAACACCAAGTATTTTCTCAACTTACAGAACAACAACAAGAAGAAAACAACCATCAGAAAAAAATTACAACAAAGAAAATACGCCAACTTCAAATCCGAAGGAAATAATGACATCATTAAAATATCATTCTATGGCGATTTACATCACGAGAAGATCGGCATGCCAACAGCAGAAATTAAACACACATTTTTACAAAATGATGACACTCCTTAAAGTTAAGCCAAATCATTATAAAGACATATGCGAAGGTGAACTTACAATAAATGAATGTTTACACGTTTTGAAGTCTTTTGACTGCAATAAGTCAGTGATGGTCTATCTTCGGAATATACAGTATCTATGCTTTTGACCACTTCTAGGAAACAGCTAATATAGACTTCCTCAACTTGGCTTCTCTTACAGACACGGTCGACTCTCAAACTCAAAAGGCTTATTGAAAAGCAGGAGAAAGATAAGCGATTTATAAAGAATTGAAGGCCAATATCTCCTTAAATGTTGGCACTAAACTTGGGTCAAAGGCAAGCGTTATTCCTTTTTATCAATGCGCTTATGCCCAGGACAGATCACCTTTTGATGCTTTAAGAACAATCAAAGACATAATGTTCTTTTACTAAACAAGAAACATTTCTGAATTTTTAGTTGCAGTAGATTCTCAAAAAGCTTTTGACAGCTGCGTTAACTAGAGCTTTCTTACTAACACATTACAATCTTTTGGTTTTGAACCGCATTTCATGACATCACCAGCTGTGTTATAAACAATGGATTCTCGAGCGGATACTTCAATGTTCAAAAGGGAGTCTAACAAGGATAAACTCTGTCTGCGTTTTGATTTATTCTGGTCATTGAAGCTTTAGCTATCAATATAAGGAATAAAAAATTAAAGGGAATTAAAGTTGGTAATACTGAAATAAAATCAAACATAGTTACGGATGATATTCAGTACAGCTTTCTTAAAAAACACCCTCATATATTAATTCAATGAATACCCTTGAACAGTTTGAAAAATGCTTTTTGGCTCGGAAGGTACTATGACGCTCCAACATTTTGCTGTCCGATGTGAAGAACATCAACAAAGCAATGAAAGCACTGCCAGGTATCTTTCTCACTTACGATAAAGCACTTGCTTATAGTCTGAACTTTGATGGTTTGATCCAATCGATATAGACAATACAGTACCTGATCCTATCGAAATGGCGAAATCTAAACTGTAATTGGTAAAGTAGAAATTATTAATTAAAACTTTCATCGCTCCAAAAATAAGCTATGTGACAAATATAATTTCACTTGATGCCATAAGTTAAAAGAAATAAACCAAATAGTTTTTAATTTTATTTGGAATGGTAAAGATAAGAATAAAATATCGGTTCTTATAATAACTCCGACAAAGGAGAACCAAAGATGGTTCATTTGGAATCATATATCAGAGCACAACAGATTGTTTGTCTCAAAAAATACTTGCAAAATTATTCTTCAACTTGGAAGCAAATATTAGACTTTCATCTAGGAAAATACAGTGGCAAACGTTTATCACAATGAAATGCTGAAATCGCTATAAACTCCATAATGATATTCCAGATTTTTACACAAACTAATTAAAAACCTGGAGTTCGCTACAGCTACAGTATCTTCACTCAGTGAAGAAGACAATATTTGCAAAGAATTTATATGGAATAATAAATAAATTCTTATCGAGAAGAAAACAGTATACTGTAGATCATTGAAAGAAAAAGGACTTATGTAAATCAATGACCTGCTGAGCTTGAATGGAGGACTTAAAAAACAAATGAACTCATATCCCGTGGATTTAGCTAAATAGAAGCATTTTCTATAATGAGCTACATAGATGCTATATTCCTTCAGAATGGTGTAAAAAGTTAAAAAGTACAAATCCAATCTTTTCGTCAAACACAGTATGCAGAAAAAAACAGATCTTATTATAAATCCAAACCCAGCTATAAGAGGGTCCTGAAGGATGGTGGTACCAATCCCATTTCCCAGCCCTTTTGTTTTCGAAATCCCCCTTCCCAGTGACCAAATCCCACTCTCATTATTGATTTTCGACATTTTTTTCCTATTCCCAGTTACCAAATCCCAGTCCCAGTGGCTTGAATCCCATTTTCCCAGGGCAAAAAGCAGCCATTCTCAATTCCCATTTTACCCCCTCAGAAACCTCAATTAACTTTGACAAACTGATACAATAAAGTTTATACCTTGAGCTCACGTCACGAATAAATAACTTGCCAACAGCACAAAAGAGTTTTGCTCAAGATTACCCTAATACCACATTTGTTTGGAAAGCCACTGAATCAACTTCCTCTGAAGGTAACAACAACAGATACCAAAATTCGACAATTTCAATACAAAATAATGCACTGTATTTTATATACAAACAAAATGCAATTCAAAATGAAACCTGTAGACACAAGCAAAAGCACTTTCTGCAATGAATTAGATGAAACGACAGAACATTTGATGCTTATTTGCTCCTATTGAATGCTATTATGAAAGACGTCATGCATTGACTAAATACTTTTCAAAATAAAATATATCGAACCTTTAAGTGAAACTAAGATTCTATTTCACATTTTTGATATTGAAAACTTCGAACTAATCAATCATTTAATCTTAATTGGAAAGCTAGTCATATACACTTGCAGAGCAAGGAAAATAATATCCCCCTAGCTACTGTATATATTCTTAGCAAAGCTTTCAAACATATCAGCAATAGAATCATAAGCTATATCAAAAAGGAGAGAAGCTTTAGAACCTCATTATAAATAGACTAATCTATTATCTTGGCTGCAATCATAAAAACTTCTATAATCTAATATTGTTGGCAACAATGGACCTAATCTAGTACTGTATTAATTAACATCATATATATCACTGTACTCTGTCTACCTCTTGTACTGTATGCACCATTTTTGTTCGTCAGTTTTCAGTTATTATTTCGTTCTGTAAAAACAGTTCATTTTCATGTACTGGTATTCACTCAAATAAGTAATTTTCTGACAGTCATATTTTGTATAATGGTATTATTTTGTAAAAAAAGAACAATGTTATGTTAAATAATAAAAAAATTGGAAAAAGAAAAATAACTAGGGACTTGAGGGCCATATAATTTATTAGAAAACTTTTTTTAGGTTAATATGTTACCCTTGTGATATTAAGTTTATTGTATTGTATTATATTGTAAAAAAATTTTAAAAAAATGGGCAGTTAATATGTAAATGGTTTGAGCCCTCGAGTCAAAGTACGTTATGTTGAAGGATTGTCTGGGGTGAAATAAATTATTAAGTCCTGAGATGGGCTGTTGTCAGTGATTGACATTTCAAGTAACTGTGTGGTAGTCTGGTGCAAGATATATGCAGTGAAACTTTTAGCTATATGTCCAATTATAGATACTGTACATAGTTTTAATGAGTGGCAGGGCTTGCCAAAAGAGCCAAGCACTAAAGCTTTCTTCAATAAATTAAAGTCAATTTGTTCCGGAAAGCTGCAAGTTTTCTGTGCATCTTTAATAATCAAAAGAAAATTAATTTATCATGCAGCACTCTGCCTTTTCCTGCCTAGCTTCATCCATGTGAGATGTACAGTACAACATCTGCAAACTAATGGTTAGGCATTCGATTCATGTCTAAGGATGTTAAATCAACTGCATTTCTTGACGCTCCTTTTGGTGACTTAAAAAAAACACAAACATCTATCACAAAAACAAAAACAAAAGTCACTGAAGCGGATGGTCAGGACTCTCAACTACTCTTTGTACACAATTATAAACTGCATTTGAGTATACTATATATAAAAAATGCTCTACATAAGACCTGACTTATTATCTTTATTTTATTTTTTTTGTAAAACTGTATGTATATGATGATGATGATGATGATGATTTTGACTACAAATTAACACACAGTAGGTTTAAACTGAAAAATAAAATATTACCTTGTGTTTCTGATTTGACAAATGGAAAGTATGCAATGTCTGCAGAGATTGCCGCCAGCACTTTGGGCTCAAATTCCTTGCTGAACAAGGAAGTCTCATTCCCATTTACATGTTTCATTATCTTTGTCTGGAAGATAAAAACAGAATATTGAGATAAACTTAAAGACATTACTATCTTACTACATGTATTAACAACCCTTGCCATAGGGAAGGCGAGTGTAATTTGCAGAATGTTGAATGCAGAATGTGACTACAGTTTATTAGGTCAGCAGAAGTACATCCATGCAATTCTAAAACCCATAACCCTACCCTATAGCTAACCCTAAGCCTTACACTAACCCTAAAATTTAATTACTCATAGTACGCAACTGGAAAGATTACTTTTAAATTAAATTCAACGCTTAGTGTTATAAATGGTGTAAGGTGCAATGTTCAGTAATCTTTCGAAGATTGTCAACCTGCGTCCTGCGGGTCCTCCAACAATTGTTATCTATCATATACTAGATAAACTTATTTAACATGATGTACATCAGCATGTAAAGGACCCAAGACCCGCAGGTCTTCACACCTTTTCAGAAACCCGCAACCATCAGCTGACCCTTGGACCCTTGACCCACAGTTCATAGTATGTTCTTTCTGCATGGTACTGTAAAATACACAAATGAAAAAAAATGGCACTTTTGATGATTGGGGGACCTCTATCTTATATTGTAAAAATTCCATAGGGGCAAGTAGAGGGTTAAATTATAACTTCCTCCAGGGTAGGGTATGGACACAGTATGGAAGTACATATTTTAGATATCCAGAGGTTGACAGCAATGTACAATTTCAAACTCTGTTAACTATCACAAAAACTATTTTGATTCTTGCCTGTGAGGATTTAACAGGTAAGAATTAAAATACTTTAATTGATAGTTAACAGAGTTAGAAATTGTACATTGCTGTCAACCTCTGGATATCTAAAAAAAAAACTGTGACAGCAAGAGCAAGAACTGGGTGGGTGAAGTTCAAGGAATGCAGAGAGTTGCTGAACTTAAAACGGTTCTCATGCACTTAAGACAAACAGAATGGTTTATTAGAGTTGTGTAAGATTGGCAATGTTATATGGGAGTGAGACATGGTGTTTGAGGGAAAATGAAATGGAAGTTTTGAGAAGGTGAGAGCAATATGTGGTGCAAAACTGATGGAGAAAAAGAGAACAGAGGACCTAACAGAGATGTTGGGATTAAAGGAAACAGTGGTTCAGATGGCAAAGGCGAATGGAGTGAGATGGTACGGGCATGCATGTGTTGAGGAGGGATGATGGGCATGTTTTGAGAAAAGTGACATTGGAGTTTGAAGTGAAGGGCAAGAGGAAGCGCAGATGGCCAAAGAAGACATGGAAGATGCAAGTGGAGGAGAGCAAGAGTGTTGGTTTGGAGAAGGAGGATGCCATGAATCGAGCAAAATGGAGAGTGGGAGTTGGAGAGAATGCTTGTTAGAGTGGGTAAATCCGGCCACCCCCACCTGGATCAAAATTGGATAATGTATGTATTCTTACCTGTGAGCTGACAGGGGTAAGGTGGGTATCTTCATCCATGCCAACAACAACACAAACTTCCAGAAGGCTGTTTAGCAACTTGTGGGGCTGCATGTTTTTCAATTTAGCTCAAGACTAAGAAAATTATATAAATAAAAATTCAGATTGATGGAGATCAATTTATGAAACAATTTCTATTAAGTGTGAAAATTGTGGGTAAACTTGAATTGTTATACATTATACATTTGACTGTATTTCTTAATTTCGACAGTTGCCTGATGATGAAAGTAGTCAATCCAAATCTCTCTCTATATATACGTATATAAAATTCACGAAATATCAATAATGGTAATGATGACTCCTCAGAAAAATATATATATGTAAACACAACTGAGACAACTATTAACTCAATTATCATCATCATCATCATCCTCATATTCAGTTTTACATCCATTTTACATGCTGGCATGCATTGGACGGTAAACAATTAT
>JANCMA020565960.1:0-10060 GCA_024336925.2 Zoanthus solanderi
GGCATAAGCATGCCGAAACATGTCTTTGAAAATAGTTGTCCGTTTTTTTCAATAATTATAAATGAATAAATAAATAAATAAATAAATAAATAAATAAATAAATAAATAAATAAATAGAAAATTAAAATCAATGAAGAATGAAAAGAGATAGGGCACGATACAGAAATCTAATAAAGTTCCCCTAAACTCATTATAAACAAATTTTATTTCACGGAAAGATGAAAAGAAACTATCAGGAAATGTTTAAACAAAAAATACTAATGCTAATACTAATACTGTGCGAGAAAGAAACGCTGAAGAGTCTTTTTGAATACTTTTTTGGGTGATTTAGAACGGATGGAAAGAGGAATATTATTCCAAAAATATTTACCAATTACTGTAGGACAGAATTTTCTTAAATTGGTTCTATAATGCTCTATGGATAATTCTTTATTGGTTACACTTCGAGTGAGATAACTATGTTGCTCAGTCACGCACCATGAATAAATTATAATTAGTAGTTTTGCTATTATGAATAACTGATCATAGAGAAGTAAACATGTATGCAATTTCACAATATCAGATAGTTTTAGTTCGCTTAGAATACTTTAAGTTTCCCATCTTTTGAATATTCTATTCATCACCATATTTTAAAGCTTAAACAAAACAGGGTCAAACAGTATATTTCAGTTTTTTCTTACCAATGTTTTCATTATAAAACTGATTCTACGACTATTATATTTTATTACCATAGCTTGTATTTTTGTCTTGTGGATGATGTTAAACCAAGTATATTAACAAGTGGGTACTTGTATTCGGAGATTTAGACATAAAAATATTACATGTAGAATTACTAACCGAAAGAAACAATTAATATGATTTATAAGTTCCGTGTCAGAAGCAGTGCTGAGCACAAAATTCAATCGACGCATCGATCAGCTCTCGATCAAAGTTCTATTTTTAAGGACAGCGATGTTGACAAACATCGGTCAATTTTTGAAACTGTTTATTAATTTTATTTTTTGTTTTTTAGGTGTTTTGTTCTGATTGCGGACTTACGACAAACACACAAGGCCTCGAGGGTGGTGAGAGGAGTTTGTTGAGTTGGGGCCCAGTACTTGATGTGAGCGGGCGAGCCCCTGTAAGCTTTATACCATGAGGGGAGCCAATTTCTATCTCGATATAATCGGGTGAAGTATATTTTTCGTTTAAACTTGATAATGTTAGGGACTTTCTCGTTTCATGTGGAGGTGATTCTTCCTTTTGCTTGCGTAAAATCTGTAGCCGTTGTCTTTTGTGCTTTTCTGAAATTTTCCGTAATTTTCTCAGGGCAGATTCCTTGAAGGTGTCCACAAGGGCCATCATTTCGGAAATCAACTCTTGCTTTTGCTTCTTTAGCTTAACCGCTGTAGAATTAAAGGAAATTTTAAACAACGCTAAGCAGGTCGCGTTATTTTTTTAAAAATATGCCGTAGGAATTAGTGTATGCACCTATATAGTAAGAACGACAAAAATATTGATTTAGTTGCCCTTTGAAAACATTTGGTTTACATCAGTGAGAATCCAAAAAATGTATATAAAAGGTAGTGTATTTTTTATAATCTAGATATAATCTATTATTTTCAAATTTTAGATAAAAAATAGTTCCATAATCATGTCTCTATTAAACTTAACAGTCAAATTAAAAATAGAATAGTTATTCTTGAACATATATATGTATATATATAGTAGCAGCCATTTGTTTCAAATGTTTTACGCCTCATCAGCATGAAATAGCCAATAAACTGGCTCAGGTTCGCATAGACGATAACAGTTAATGCTAGCTAAAACTAAACCCTTTACGAGCCAGTGGTTATCTCCCCCTGGATGGGATACTAATCCATTGCAGGTTTGCTCCCACCAAACGCTAGTACTCGTTTACCTACGCCGCAAGGATGTAAAGTTAGGTTAACTTAGGCGGAAAATAAGATCACCCAAATATTCAAATCTCGGCAAAGCCGGAATTGAACTGCACGTGAGCCTTGTGATCGGAAAGCAAAGATCTTACAACTGCTGCAACGATGCCCACCCAACAGTTAATGGTGAACACTTAAAGTGCCTGTGGAGCGTGGAGTAAATGATGAATATCACGTTTATATAGCACATACGTTTTAATAGCTAACTTGAATCTTGGCGCTGAAATTGGCAATTTTTACCAGAAAACGTTATTCTTTCGTACATTAAAAATAATATTGTGTTATTTAATATCTTGAAAACTTGCCGGCGATGTGCACTTTATGGGATTACTCATTTACTTTAAGAAACTCAATTTTAACAGCACTAAGGTGAAAACAGCAAAACTGTTGTGACCATGGCAAAGAGCGATAATGAATCTATCCAAAAGATGCCCAGAGATTCCCAATGAAATCCTAGGAGGTTTCACAAAGGTTGGATGGGCATGGTTGGTGCAATTGTAAGATCTCTGCTTTCCGACTACATGGTCCCCAGTTCGATCCCAGCTCTGCCTAGATTTGAATATTTGTGTGACCTTCTTTTCCGCTTAAGCTAACTCAGCTTTCCATCCTTCCAGGGTAGGTAAATGAGTACCAGCATCTGATGGGAGCTAAATTGTGATGGATTAGTGTCCCGTTAAGGGGAATTCAAATACTACAGAAACCGGAGTTAAGTGTTGGCTCCATGGACCACCTGGCTCGTAAAGGATTTAGCAGAAAAGTTCAGCTACAAGGTATATTACCGTTCCAAAGATCCAAAGTTAAGACACGAGGGCCACTCTTACCCTCAGGTAAGATAGAATTAATTTTATTATCAGTTTTTACTTCGCTTACTTTGTTGGTCAATCTTCTTTTCGTGAGGTACCCAATACCAATAATGCCAGACTGTCCCAGCAGCCAAGGCCACACCAAATAAAGCTACTGTGCCTGTAAATGAGGCTCTGAACAATGGCGTACGCACGTCAAAGAGGCCACTACTTCTCTCAACTGACGGACTTGTTTCTGGTGCCTGATGAAAAGAAGAGGCAAAAGTCAAGATGAAATTTAACACTAAAAACTCTTGTTAAATAAAACGAAAAAATGCATAAACATTTGGTATCAACATAACTCATTCTCAATATGAAAAATATGAAAAGAATATTCATGATAAAATGACCTAGATATAAAAGTTTCAATCGCAAGCGCTGGTAACGCGAACGCCGAGTTAACTAAATGCTCAAATCTTGGCAGAGCAACGGTTTGAGCCGCTGCATCTCTTTTCGGAAAACAGATAATTTTCCAACTGTGCACCGCCATAAACGGACCCAGCCTTCCATCCATCTCTGTTCGATATTTGCAACAAACGCAATGTTGTTATAATAGCGCTTCGCTTCGCTTCCTCAGTTGAAATTGCGCATGTCCGTCAAAAAACGCAGACCTTAAAGGTTTTAAATGTTGTTTCTGGCTCTCTTAAGGAACGAAATCTCGAACTTACCTGGATCGTTTTTGTGTTAGTTTCAATGTTTTTTGTAAGAGTTCTTCTATTAATAGCAATGTATTCACGGCAACGTTCCGCTATATACAGTGCCTCTCCGGAAAGGACTATCCCATAACCAGAAGACGTATCAAACATTTTATTAGCCAGTATCTCGTGGTCAAACAGCAAATGTCCGTTATGTGCTGCAACGTAAGTGTCCAACAATGCCCCTTTTACTACACGTGATTTCAGGGCTTCGCGAACCTCCGGAACACTATCATAGGGTCCCTCTGGAGATATGAAAAGAAAATTGTCACAAATGGAGCGTTTTTACAACTTTTGCGAACTCGTGTTATCCGTACGGGAAAAATAAAGATTGGCATCAAGTGCCTATATACGAGAATTAAAAGTAAAACAATAAATGTTAAACAATAAATGGTCTAATGAAGGAGATTGGGGATTGAAGGAGGCAATTTAGTACCTACCGGGGTTCACAATGGCATTGGATAGCACCGCCTTTCGAAATTCAGTAGAGTTGCGTATCGTAGCTATCTAAAAACAAAAAAATTTGTAAAATTTGCTTACGTCAAGATCGTGAGATCGTAATATTTAACAACTAGAATACGAGCTCACAATTTCTATCGATTGGCAAAGAAATTGAGAGCGAGTATTCTAATTGTTTTAGTAGAAATCTATGAAAAAGAAACAAAAGAACGACGATACTTTTTTGACGAACAATTTATTTATTTATTCAAACAACCAATGCTGATGAAACTGTCACAACGATACTTCAAATTCATTTTTTTCTTACACTTGAAAATTTTTATGTTCATATTTTCTTTCTATTTTAGTTTTCTCTGGGATTGCTTTTTGATTAAAAACCTTAATTTCCTGTTCCGAAACATCGGAAAAGCGGAAAAAGAACGCCATTACTTATTTACTTCCTACAGACACTATCTAATTAAGGGTTAGTTACTGGATGTGAGTATAGAAGAAATGTTCGTGTTGACACAAGCCCAAAAAAGTTATTAAATGGAAATATAGTCGATTGCATTATCTAAATTCTTTTAGTAGAGATCTAGTCACTTTCTATCGCAAATACTGCAATCTGATTGGCTACCGTACTCGCTATCTGTATATCAGGTGTTAATAAGCAACCTTCGTTCACTATAAAAAATCCGCACCTGCAGTTGGTCAAAATCAATTACGTGATTTTGGGTTTTCTGTAATGCACTAACCGGCAAGACCGTGCTACTATAAAATCATAACCTTTGTTTCTTGATTCAACCGTACTTGATATCTATTTAGCAATTGTATTTAGAATACGAGCTCGCAGTTTCTATCGGCAATCGATAGAAATTGAGAGTGAGTGTTCTAATTATTTTAGTAGAAATCACTGAAAAAGAAACAAAAGAACGATGATACTATTTCACAAAGATATTTATGTTTTTAAAACGACCAAGTTATGTTTGTTTCTATATATTTGCTGTATGCGACTATTGTCGAGTGAAACTGTCAAACTGATACTTCAAATTTATTCTTTTTTCACCTTTGAAAGTTTTAATATCATATTTTGTTGCTATTTTAGATTTCTTTGTGACTGCTTTATGAATATGAGCGTTTAGTTCCTCTCACGAAACGTTTGAAAAGCGGGAAAGGGATGCAATGTTGAATTACCTGTTTACATCCCGCAGACACTATCTATCACCATTTTCCATGTTTTTTAGATTCCAGCAAAGTTGTTAGAGTGGACTGGTTAGGAAACTTAATAATCTACAAAGAAGGTTACAGTGTTTCTTTGTTTCATGTTGTGTGCACGGTTACGGTTTGTTCTAGGTGTGATGCTTCATTAGTCTATCAGCCGTTTGCTCGATTGCTCATTTACATCTAAAAGCCTTTTGTTATTTGTGCACGGTTAACGTCATATTTCAATACGAAAAAGGAGAAAAAAATGAATAACAAAGAAAGTCATCAAGTTTCTTAACCAGTCGACTCTACTAACCTTGGTTCCAGTTAATAGTATGACTAGCAGTTCAGTATAGCCTTTAACAGAGCCGTAAAGAAAGGCAGGCTTGGTCGTTTCTCAGAACTTTTTAAACGTTAATTACGTTCCTCAGTAATCGGTTAAACAAGCGAGTCTTACCTTTGTTCCGTAGAGAGTCACGCTAGTATCTATAATGACGGTAGTAAGCGAAGTACCAATGGAGCCAACCATGACTATCATCAAAATGATTCCTACAATCATCCACAGTGCAGCAAACAATCGGCCCGGAATTCCAATTGTGAATCGATCACCATAACTAAGAAATAAATATAGATAGCACATGCGTACTACAACTAATATAAAGCAACTAAAATGGGTACTAAGGCCATGTTGGTAGCAGACATTAACTCATAATCCTATCATAAAAAATAATAAACCTGAATGTTAGCAGATATAGACAGCTATTTCGGCCTTTTCCTCGCTCTCATCCTCCGGTCTTCGTCCTTAGAAGATGTAAATCCAAGGGCATTTCTAATTGGGTTACCCTATTGTATGTCTATCTACAACAGTAATACAGTAAAAAACGACCACTTTAAAAAATTAGTGAGGGGGGAGGGTAGTGTCCCCCGCACAACCCCGCTTCTGCCGCCCCTGTCATCCTCATTCTCCTCGTCCTTCTCTTCGTCGTTCTCATCCTCATCCTCATCTTCATGCTCGTTCTTGTTGTTGTTCTTATTACACTGAAATGGCGATAATGTGTCCGACTAATATTGTGAAGACTGGGTAACAGTAAGTATATTGTAAGTATCACACAGTAGAGAGTAAATTTCTTGTCAAAAAGATTGATTGGCGATAGAAATTGAGAGCAAGTATTCTAATTGTTTAAGTCGAAATCTCTGAAGAAGAAACAAAAGACCAACAATACTTTTTTAATGAGCTGTTTCACTCCTCGCCTAATGCCCAATCGCTGCTCCTATTACAATACGAATTCGCAATTTCTATCAAGCAACAGAAATTGCGAGCTCGTGTTCTAATGGTTAAATAAAAACTAAAAGCCACCAAAAATTTCCATAAAAAGATGTAAACAGTCGAAAACAATGGAGGCTCACATAAATCGGAAAATACGGAAAGTTCTACGTCCAACGTCCACCGTTTCATATAAGCAGATTGCATGTCTACGTTATAGCAACAACAACAACAACAACAATATTTTTATTCAGTCAAGGAAAATTCTTACAAGATAATCGCAGCCTGCAGAAATAGCAAAGCTAGTCGAGGCGGGCTGCGATATTATATATTTGGATTATTTACTTTGATAGTACTTTGGACTGAAAATTTAAAACTCTTTATAGAACAAAGAGAAACGCACCACTCACTAACACTTTTGTCTTTCCTAGGTTTACCTTCTGATTACCGATCAGATGCTCTACCCACTGAGCCATAAGAACTCACATGGAGATTGGGTTACTTAACTTGGTTCCATTAGATAACACAGCCCATGATCGTTTGATTACCGATCTGATGCTCTAACAAATGAGCTATAAGAACTGATATGGAGAGAGATCACTTAACTTGTTTCTAGTAAATGGGATGGTGTTTGAAATTTAATATTAGCATGCTAATATTAATTAAATCCATTACTAGCCCAGTGGCCCACGGAGCTGGCGCTTATCTCCAGTTTCTATAGTGTTAAGCAGATGAGAGTCTTTGACTCCCCCTGGACAAAACACTAATCCATAACAGGTTAGCTCCCATCAGCCGCCATCAAATAAACTTGAGCAAAGTTACGAACCTGTCACATTGAAAATCGAATTTCCAAATTCTGCTCCAGTAGCCTGCAGTTTATCATGCTTTGTCCTAAAGTAAATACGTAACAATAAGGACCCTTTCCGTGATACTAAACTGTCCTATTTTTTTTTTATATAACAAAAAATTAATATGAAAGAATAGATTTTAAAGTAAAACAAGGTTGAGATGGTTTGGTCACGTAAAACATAGGGATGAGAGCAGCATACTTAGGAGAGTGAGGGAGCTGGAAGTGGAAGGTAGAAGGCCAGTATGTAGGCCAAAGAAGACCTGGAGTAAGATAGTGGAAGACATGAGGAAGTTGAACATCACGGAAGATATGGCAGAGGATAGACATCAGTGGAGGCAACTCTTATCACAAACCCAGGAATGGGAAACTAGGGACGAAGAAGAAGAAGATGATGATGGTGATGAAATAGGAAAGAATGAGAGGAGAAAACTTAACAAAAAAGAAAGCTCATTTTACTCAGAAAGCAAAGCATTACACTATTAAAACTGTTCAGACATCTACTGATGACAAGACAGCGCCTGGGTTCCAAATTCGGGTGAGCCCTGACCTCCGACATAAACACACTTTTAAGTACAAAGTTGTGATTACAGCTGCATAAAACTATGTTTGAAGGATTTTACACAAAGCTAAATGGTTTGGTTCACAAAAAAAACTTTCAGGCATTAACACCATTCGAACCCGTGATCTTTGATGTTAGTGCTCTTGCCAATTGAGCTATGAAGCCACAACTGGCAAATTAAGTAATTTTTAGTGGGTCTATCAATGCAAATCAAGTAAAGTAAACAATGACGTAATGAATTAATGATTGTCGCAGTTATCTAAGCAATATAGGGAACTTTTTTCAGGCTCCTCTTTCACAGCTGCCTAAATTGTGTTCAAAACTGCGAGATGATCATACACGTTATTGTTTACACTGCTGTACAAACTCAGTGTCAATAACAGTTGCTTTGTATGTACCTCTTGTAATCTTTACTGCCCACGAGAAAGCCGAGCGAAGATGCGAGGCTAGCGAAGCAGAAGCATCATAGAGCCGAGCGAGGTTGAGGCAGATGGATAAAATCTCAAGTGATCCGGACAGATATTAGTAGTGTAAGATTTTATGATGTAATGCCAAAGAGGGCTTTTGTCTTTGAGTGGGCCAATCGCAGTGCGTTAACCTTGTGACGTCAAGGCAGCATGATAAACAAACAGTGGCTTGCTCATTTTATTAAAGACATTTTATCTGACAAGATTGTCATAAAAGCAAAACATTTCAATACGCAAAACTAAATATAACAAAAAAATTCATTATGTTCGAATGGCTTTCACATGTAAAGTACATGCTGAAATATTTCAGTTTTTTTTCAAATAGTAAAAGAGAGCGCCAGTTGAGTTCTCAGTACCTGTATAGTTGAGTTCTGTCGTCCTCATGTTTTTTTTGTCTTGCTCGTTGGCACTTAGCGATAGCTATAATTATTAGTTACAAAATAAAATTAACTAAAAATGAAATATAAAGCATTGCCTTATAGTAAATAAATACTTGTTTCATCTATCTTTTTGCTTATCGTTTTCTCAGAATCAAGTGCAAAATTAATATCCAGTTAAATTTTTTGAATGAGCTGCAGATGAAACTCCAAAGAACTGGACAGTGTTGCAACATCTGGTATATAGTAACTACAGTGTAATAGGCATATACAAAATTTGATTTGTGTTAAGAAGTCAGCTTGTTATAACAATCTTTTTGACCCTTTTTTGCCTAATAGCAAAACGTGTCCAGATTTCTAACAGTTATGAATTTTGCTTTACAAAATAAAGTTCCCCAGGGTCGTAGCCAGTATTTTTAGAGGGGGGGGGGGGTCCCAAATCATCAAAAGCTGTTTGATCAATGACAAGTATCACAGTGAGATCGCTTTAAAAATTGATACAGTGAAGGATTGAGGCGTGAGAGGGGGGTTCTGGTACCCCTGGAACCCCCCTGGCCATGCCCCTGTTTCCTAATAATATAGGTGATGTAAAAGGCGAAATTGGTAAGATTTCTGCTTTCCAGCTACAAGGTCCCGGATTTGATCCCTGGCTCAGACAAGATTTGAATCTGTGTAATCATTTAAATTCTGCTAACCTAAAGTTTTCCAATCTTCCAAGGTCTACAAAGGAGTCCAAGCTTTGGCTGGGACTAACACAGATCTTATTTACCTTTGCTTGCTCAAAGGGTAAAAGATAGAGAGTCAGCTCACTGCTAACCCACCCCTCCCCCCTCAAAAAAATTACAAAATGCTCTGCTTCTTTGGGTCTTTTAACGATTATCAACCAAAGTTACCTAAGAGGGCTGAAGGAATCTGAGTCCGACATCTCATTCAGTTTTTGTCCATAGTCAATAAATGATCCACCTTCTGCTTCTTGCTCTTGAAAAAACTTTTTCTTATCAGCCAGTTCATTCAGTGTATCTATACCTGGTGCTGACTGCAAACCTGTTGTTGTGTTGAGCCCACCGATAGCAGCTCCTGAAAAGGATTTTAGAAAGTAAATTGATGTACTTGTTACTTCGAATCTATCACACACTTCTCACTCGCTTTGTAATCAAATGACTGTACAGTATGATTACAAACAAACTTACATTCCTTCCAGTAGTTCAGCAGCTATTACTACTACTATTACTACTACTACTATTACTACTACTACTATTATTACTACTACTACTACTACTATTACTACTACTACTATTACTACTACTACTATTACTACTACTACTATTATTACTACTACTACTACTACTATTACTACTACTACTATTACTACTACTACTATTACTACTACTACTATTATTACTACTACTACTACTACTATTACTACTACTA
>JANCMA020566062.1:0-10060 GCA_024336925.2 Zoanthus solanderi
GAATTTTCAAAGAAAAAACCTTGTTCACCCCAAAATTGCAACTCAAATCCTTCCATGTAAGGTTGAAAACCAGACCACGGGTTAAGTATTTAACCCTGGGTTAGTGCTAATCGGCTTTTGAACAACTGGGCCAATATCTCTTACGAGTGAGAGATGTTTTCAACATAAGAAAATTAAATCCGTATCTCAAAGCGGCCATGTATTTTTTTTATTATATGAACTCTTCACAGTCAAGCGAAATTATATAAAAAGTTATAAGCATAAGTATTTACTGCTCCTGTCTTCAAAAATATGAAGGTAAATAATGGTTACTAAATTTGCTGAAACAATGAACAAGACTGTAATAATTATTCATAAACCTTTTATATGTTTTCTAAAAACTGTGTTAGCTAATAGAGATATTAGTAACATCCACGAATCTGGAAGGCATTTCTGTGTTTTTTTTTTCTTCCCCATTTTACAACGTTAATTATAGGTATGAACAGCTTTTAAAAATTTTTCGCTCGGGTTAAAAACAATAAACGACTCAAAGCACCGCGCGTGCGGACCATTGAAAACCGCGCGAAAATGCTAAAAGCTAATTGGTTCAAAAATGATATCACACATAATTTAAAATAAGGCATAAAATACACATAATTTAAAATAAGGCATAAAATGATATCACACATGTGTTCATAAAAATGGTATCGCCGCTGAGGAGAGTGGGGATATCATTTTTCTCATCTTGCTACCACTCAGTATAATTCTTTTATTTTTTTCCATGGCAAATACTTTTGTATTCTAAATTTATCTATTACTTCAAGTTGGTGTTTTTGTATTTTAAACGATTATTTGGTTGTATTGATTTGCATACGGTTGTGGCAATTGGCAAAAGAAGCAGAAACTAGTTTTCTTTTTGTTCACTGTTGTCCACAGGTGACCCACGTTAACTGTTTTTGAAGGAGAGTTAAAAGGGGCATGCTTATGAGTCTGTAAACAGTTGCAATGACAATGACAGTGGGTACTGCTGAAACATGTTTGCAATAAAAAAAAAATCAGGGTTTTTAACAAGCTTATAACCAATTTTCTGCTATCTAGACTATGAGAGAATATATGGAAAACAGAAAGGGCGTTATAATCCGCGGCTAAGGTCGTCTTCAAATGGTTTGTTGCTTGCGACAACAGTACGTAGATCTAGAGTAACACGCTATGGAATGCGCTTCCTCGTGAAATTCGTTCGATCACTGATTTCAAGATTTTTAAGTGCCATCTGAAGAAATATCTCTTCAAAGAAGCTTTTTATTGATATTATTCATATCTATTTTACTATTTATTTTACTATTTTCATCATTTTTATATTATTTCCTTATTTCACAATTAGATTAGATAGGTTTCAGTATACTTATTCTAATGTATATAATTTTAATGTAATGCGCATTTGATCATTTTAATGTAAAATATGCAATATAAGAAATTAAATTATTATTATTATTATTATTATTATTATGGACACAGTCAATCAGTTGATTTTTGAATAAACATGAAATAAGACTTAATTTTAATTACTGTGTCTTGCTGCAGTTGCTGACAATCTCTAGAAATACTTAAGATTTTAAAGTTTTTTCCCTCTCCTGAATTAAGAAAAGAGAGGGAGAGAGAGGTAGAAAAAAATATATGAAAAGTAAGATTTGATTTGATTTTTAAAAATTTTTTTGAAACATTTATTTTAAGTCTATACTGTACATAACGGTTTCTAAAAATCGAACCAAGAATGAGGCAAAATGTTTAAACAAAGATGTCTATGATCTCAAAACTTCAGTGTCAACATTTATACTATTAAATCAGTTATTAATTTAACATTATAAAGAATTAGCCGCTACTAGCTTTCCATCAGTGCAGTGACTGTCGTGCAGTCTGAAATTAGCTGCATCTTGAAGAATCAATTGAAGATCCTTGTATTACATTGCTCAGTCATATCTAGAAGAAAATATTGGCACACTTAAAAGTTGAACTGAAAACTTTTTGGAATTTAACAAGACTTTCTACAAACCATCAACTTTAGTTCTTTAACTAATTTTGATTATTTTAAAATTAAAAAAAAACAGTTTCAAATTTTGGGCAGGCGCTTATCACAACTGCCTAGATTTGTAACTTCTAGTAACAGCTTCTTTGCAAAACTTAAGTTGAATTAATTTATTGAAAAAAAAATTGAGAAAAGTTGGATGAAACAAAATGAACTACAAATTGTTTGAAAGGAAAATGATCACAAATATTGTTTCAGATTTTTCTAAAGCAATGTAATGAGAAAAAACAACTTATACCAGCCAAGTCATCACCATCCAATTTTGATTCAGATTTACCCCACCCTAACAGCAATCTCTCCAACTCCCACTCTCCATCTCACTCGATTCAAGGCATCCTCCTTCTCCAAACCAACACTCTTACTGTCCTTCTCCACTTGTGTCTTCCATGTCTTCTTTGGTTGTCCTCGTTTCCTCTTGCCCTTCAATTCAAACTCCAATGCTTTTCTCAAAACATGCCCATCATCTCTTCTCAACAAATGCCCGTACCATCTCACTCCATTCATCTTTGCCATCTGAACTACTGTTTTCTTCAAATCATGTTCAATAAAGTTTTAGTTGTCTTCGCTATGTTCAAATAATAACTGTTTGCCATTTTACAAAGATGTACTTGAAAATGCACTTCATTTACCAAGATAAAATTTACTTCTTTAATAAGCATGACAAAAAAATAAATATTTTGATACAAAAAGCTTCTTAATTACTCTTTATGTAAACACTGTTGGGAGCCACTTTTTCATTCTTTAATTATCATAACTTGCATAATGAAAATTTTCTGATGGCAATCCTTACCTGACACGGATACCTTCATGTTAGTAAAAGCTTATTTTAAATGTAATCTTCCAAGTTTGATTGTCATAGCTCTTAGCCAGTTTCACCCATCTTCACTTCACATCAGAATTTCTTGGTACTGCATCCTGTGGTGACAAATTATTACCAACTTTAAGTGAAAGTTTTTGAAAGCTGAATCTAACAAGTAACAACAAAACCAAGGGTCATCTTGTAATGTGAGAAGTGAAGTATACCCAAACCATCTGATCTACTGTCCAAAAAGCAAGCCAAAAAGGGACCCACTTCATAACTCTACTTACTGCAATGAGCTAAGGTAGATTAAATTATCTGTTTGATAATTGACTTTGAAATGATACTTTGAGAAAAAGATGACCAAGTGCCTCATATACAATTCTCCTCAACAACATTCAGGTTATTGATCTTTAGAAATCATTGGCAAATGATCTGAATTGGACTTTGTTCTTATTAGAAATTATATCAAAAACAGTAAAGCCATGTCTACACGAGCAATTTTTATGTGACAAGTTTTATTTGACAATTTTTATTTGCTGGGGTAAGCCCCATCTACAGGAACAATTTTTATGTGACAAGTTTAATTTATTTGCCAGTGAATGCTCCATCTACACGAGCACTCTTTGTTTGAAAACAAAAGATTGGAGACTGGGAACTATGGATGACATAAAAAAAATTGCCAAATTTATGTGTTGTCTCATCTACATGGACAATTTTCTGTATGTGATAATTTTTATTTGCCACGTAAAAACTAACACATCAGTTTTTCAGCAAATATAATTGTCATACAAAAATTGGTCAATTTTGTTCATCTACACAAGTAAATAAAAATTGTCACATAAAAATTGCTTGTGTAGACGGGGCTTTAAGTGTGTCTCACATAAAAATTGAAAAAGCAAAGCCTACAGATTGAAATATATGCATCTACTTCATGTAAGGATCATTGGTAAAATCTTTACATTTTAGCCTCAAAGACAAGACTAAAATCCCAAGCTCTTCTGATATCTGAACATCACTGACCACAAAACTTTGCTTTGGCTTTATGTCATTAACAAGGGTTAGTTGCTAAAAAGCCAGTACTTAGTTGCTCAAAATCTGATTAGCAACAAACTTGGGCTGCAACTGTGGGATTAACAATGTTTTTCCTTGGAAATGTTATCAGTTTCAATATTTTCTTACAGGGTTGGGTTATTCAAAGGTGGGTGAAACTTAACCCTGGGTTAAGCAAAAAGTACAGCATCAATAGACCCTATGCAAAAATGGCAATGATTTTAATATTCTTTTGTCTACATTCAAACTAGCCTTACTAGCCTCGTTCTTGAGTTAAACTTTCAAAAGAATATCTTACCACAAACGAGGCTAGTAGGGCTATTTTGAATATAGACAAAAGAATATTAAAATCGCCGCCATTTTTGGAAAGGGTCTATGATAGATTAGAGTTATTGAAAGCACCTGCTTTTTTTCTACTTTTATAGGTGTTCTCCACTTTCCAACTTTAACTTGAGTGTGTATTGTATTAGCAGGTTGTATAGGAATATTTCTTTATCGAAAGTTAATTTAATTCATCTTCTCATTTGTTCACGTGCCACCATCTTGAATTTGATGTGACTTGGGTGCAGTGTCAGTCCTTCACTGGTTCATTTTCAAAGATTTTGCCATGGTCCTTGAAAATCCTGGAAAGTCCTTGAAGTTGGGTCGTGGTCCTTAAAAAATCCTGGATTGTGCAAAAACAAAAACAAATTTTTTCATTTCAAAAAATATAAAAATATGCTGTTTGTTAAAATACTTTTGATGTGACAAGACCATAAAACAAAAGCAGCGACTTCATAAGGCCTGATTTTCATCTAAGAGCAAAGCGTCTAAAGCGACCGATCATTTGTTGTTATTCATCTGGATTCAGCCAATTTATTAAAGCCAAATACTAAACTTTATTAATATAGCATGTGTTTTGTCAAACGGATATTGGAAAAATAAAATGTGTAAAGCATTCAAATTTTAGTTGATAGAGAAGGACCTTGATTTAAAAAGTTCTTGAATTTCATATCCAATAAATACTGGCAACCCTGTGAAAAGAGTGGACACTAGCACTGCAGCAGGCCACAGTCACGTGGGGCCTGTTCACATAAGGCGAGATATCTCGGGGGGTAGGGTCGTAGGGATATCTCGATCCCCCAAGTTATCTCGGGCCGAGCTAAGTCTCTCTACATTTACTCTGTGTTCCAGTTATTCCGTTCACATGAGGCCGAGGCAACTCGGGTGGAGAACGAGATATCCCAGTTGGGAAGTTAGGGATAGCTCTAGGAATAACGTTGTCTCGGTCCATGTGAACGGTTCACTCCGAGATATTTCGGGGCACTAGGGACAACTTTGTGGATTGTGTGCACGGTTACATAGCACTATTACCCGAGACAGCTCTGGGTCAGTTTTTCTCATGTGAATCAGGGAAAGTTTCCTCCCTACCCCTCGAGGGTATCCCTACCCCTTGAGGTTATCCCTACCCCTCGAGAGTATCCCTACCCCTTTAGGGTATCCCTACCCCTCGAGAGTATCCCTACCCCTCGAGAAAACATGTCTCAAGTGAACAGGCCTTCAGAATGAACTACATACAAACAATAGTAAAATAGTAGTATTTGCTTTGCAGCAAGTAAAAGTAACGTTTTAGACTGATATTAATTATCACCGGAGAATTACTTTAAGAATATGTTTAGAAGAAGCTTCTGTTGCTTGTTGTGTTTGTATTTAACTGACAGTGTTAACTCGGCATGTTTTTTGTGTTGCATTTTGTGTGTGTTTTTTTTTTTAAAAAAACAAGGACTTTTGTTTATAGGAAATGAAACACCTTTTTACTGTTTTTACAATTTTTCTTTTTAGTTTGTTGATAGACAATTGTAACATAAAAATATATGCATATTAGTGTTTGTTTCCTGTAGTATATAATGGTGTGGTAAATGTTTTTTTGCACAAGATAAAAGTTCCTGTTTGGTTTATCTGTTAACGACAGTCTCTTGCTTGTGTATCTATCAATACTAAACACAAGAAGGGAAAGATTGAGGGCATTGGATATTTTATGATTTGAATTTCTCCCATTGGTAGTAGCTAAACATTGATTTTCGTCAAAGACGATCATATTTCCTCATCTATACCATTTTTTTAATTTGTTTTTTCAACCTTTTTTAAAAAGAATTTCAAACGATGCACCAGCTTTTCTCCTTAACATAATCAGGATTTACAAAAGAATATATAGAAGGGGATACGAATTCTCGAATTTTTTACTTTTTACCACAATGCATTGTATTTAACCAGAGTGCGCTGCGCTACTTTTCAAATACATTGCGTCACTAACAACACAAGGGTATCATCATATCGTCGAGCCGTCGTCCCTTTTTCGTGTGGTATCCGCTGAGAGGTGAGTGTTATTTACTACTCTGATTTACCTGTAAAACGATTTGAAGGAGATCGTGCCGACTTCAAAACTCTAGGCCTTGCCTTTGTTCTTTTAATGCAGTATATGAAAGTTTGCAATTCCTTTTCATCCAAACATGAGTTAACGCTAAAACTTTAGCATTTCCACACATGACGATGGACATGTTCTCGACACAGGCTTTTAACATTGTAGAGATATTTATTGCATACCAGTACAGGATTTTTATGTTAGAATTCCGCATTTACGATTTCCAAATCTTTCGATTTTCGCGATCTGGTAAAGGGACGGATTATTATTCAAGAGAAGAAGAGCGAAGGTAGATGAATCACTGAGTAAAATTTGTCATTACCAACAGAACATGCCGCCGCATTACTACCTTTAAGATACCCAAATTTAACTGAATGAATTTAAAAATCCCACTAACCTTTTACGTTATTCTTGCAATGTGAAACTGTTTTGAAACGCAAGGTAGTGACCTCACGGTTAAACTCTTCCTTCACCCCGTCCTCCATCTTTCCCTGGAGAGACCTGTTCCTTTAAAGGAGAACTGAATGCTAAAACTAACCTGTTTTTGTTTGAATCTATTGGTATAGTAGATTAACTCTCTGAAGATTTTTTAAATTAAAGTCAAATTACATTGAGAACTTAAATATAGAGACTAAGAAAACTCTCTAGAAAAGGGTTGATACCGTGGTCGCTAATGAGATTGTCAGCGGTATGGTATGACGTAAATTACGATATTCAGAGCTTAAATATGGCAGTGTGCTTCGAATTCTTGATATTTTTTGGGCGATCTATGTCTTGCGAAGTTGTTTTTCTTTTATAGCTACCAAAAGTCGCACAGTAACCATTTTTTCCTCGTTTTAATCATTCTAGTATCGTAACCTACGTCGTAAACAACCGCTGACATCACATATTGAGCCGCCGATCAAGTTATGTCGATTCGTTACAAAACAAAGTTTGTTTGAACTGCTCGGCTAACAGCTTAAAAAAACTTCATATAGTTGTTCTACTATCTATAAATGTTCAAACGATGAAAAGTCGATTATAGGGTTCGGTTCTCCTTTAAGCAAGCCCTGTTTGGCACTTCCATCAATCATGATAAATATTTATAGGTGTGTTTTGTTTTATTTCCGTATGCATAAACTCATTGCGTTCGACAAAGGAGAACGCATTCTAATCATGTCGTTGCTTGCGGGCTCAGGCTTGATGCTGTCTCAGCTTAAGCGATTTTCGTAAGGCCGGGTAGGCCTCGTCTTCATGCGCGACTGAGAGCGGTCTGGAAGGAAACGTGCTTCAACGTTTTTGAGAGTTTCAGGCCTCTAAGGGGGCAAAATAGTGTTGCTTGGTCACACTTTGTCTTATTAATTCACCAGATTTGCAGTTTTTTGTTCCCACAAAGGACTGGGGCAAATAAAAATTTGCATTAGAAAAAAATGTAGTATATTCGACGTAAATGGGTATATACTTCATGCCAGTATGCCACATAGTCGCTCTCCATATAGTCTCCATAACAAGTAAGTATATACCCTCTTCTTAGGGAGAGCCTAACTGGCATACTGGCATGAAGTATGTACCAGTAATCTAGGAGTTTCTAAAAGAAAGCGAGTTGCTGCGAGCTGAAGCGAATGTGTTACAATATAGATAGAAAAAAGCTAAGGAATCTGAAATAAAGCACTGACCATTGTACTTCCTTAGAATGATTACTGCTTTAACGCAGTAAACTTGCTTTAAAAAGTTTATTTAATTTAAGAAATTTAAGAATTTATATGGTTTTGGGGGACGCTGTCTTAATATTAATGACGTTTGCATGGATTTTGAACACGTTTCAAGGTCAGTATAACTTGTTCTCTGTTTATCTTAAAAGCATCAAAGTTGGTCTAATGACAACTGAACATGATCTTTCAGATGGTGGTACCAATTTATCGATTGGATAAAATTTGAAACTCGCCCCAGTTCTCTGCGCAATTCCGGAATAGCCGATTGAAGCCACATCCCACAAGCATTACACTTTCATTATTAGTTATTATATAAGTAATAGTGAGTAAATATCTTTCAACAAGGTTGTTAAACCTTGTTGAAAGATTTGCTACGGCAAATGTTAATGTTAGAAGACCCTTCACCTTCGTCGGACTCTGTTGTATTATCTTTTGGATTCTTATGGCCGTGTGAGGTCAATTTGGCGGCAAACCTACCGTGAAGGGCCTTTCAAAGGTGTGAAACAGGAACTCCTTTATACGAATTCAGCTTTATAATGGGGCGGATTTTGGGAACACATCTGTTACACACAAGTGTATGAAATTAGGACTAGGAGTTAAATTTCAACGCTGCCTAATACCTTAATAAATTAGTATAGGTAGTCCAACCTTTACGAGTTCAATATGGAATTAATTTGCACGAGTGCAAACGGCTCACGCAATTTGAGCTTTTTAAAACACACAAGTGTAAATTTATTCCATATTGAACGAATAAAAGGTTCGATTACATGTTAATCATATACTGAAAAAATTATAAAAAAATGGCGGTGAAAAAGCAAAACTTGACAGTGACAACTGATGCATGCACTGTCAATTCATGCCTTAATCGTTGTCATAGAAACTTCTGTATTTTGATTGGCTAATTAGTTTGTGACAATCCATGCCTCCATCGTTGTCATAGAAACGTCTACATTTTGAATGGCTTATTAGCTTTAAGATTGTAATTGCACGAAATTACAAATTTCTGCACGGAATTACACATTTTTGCAGAATTAAAAAGTAATTGCAGTTGCTCTTGACCAATCAGAATCAAGTAATTTTTTCATGTATATGAAATAATTTAACCCTAAGGGAATCGTTTGCATAGTTAAGGACACTTTGTACCAATAGCCTTCTTGAAAGCGCATGCATTTTTGCCCAACATGGCGGACCAAAATAAAAAAATTGACAGAAACTGGGCAGTTTTGATATTACTTTTACGACAATTTACAAGAGTCAAATAATTTTTGGTCGTTACGACAAGGATACTTTTGCACTGCTTTTGACTGTATTTTTCAAGATAAGCTCTCGTGTATGTAAGTTTGTTCACAAATTAGTAAAACGCCATACCTGATGCTAATGTAAGTCGCGGTCATACTTGAAATTTTACGACATAAGCAATTATAAAAAACAAAGAAAATTTTTCCCTTTTCTTACGCTTGTGCTTATGCATACATAGGCTTGGTTCACACATAAAATTCTTATGCTTATGTCTATAAAAGTCAGAAACTCTTCAATCTTTTCACACGTATAGGAAAACATACTCGAGAAGTACACAACAGCTTTACTTTTGCCGAGTCAGACATCAACATAAAAGTTGGCCCCATTATTGTAAAAAATTTGGAGTAATGCAATGCGTAAAAAACTTAACGTTCCTTTTTTATCAGTTCTTCTCATACGGCCAAGTGGAAGCACAGCCATTATCAATTTGTAACTGCTCTCAAGAAAAATGCAGCAGACTGGGAGTTCGGAGATCTGAAGGACTCTCTGATTCTAGATCGCGTTGTGTGCAGTACCACCTACGTCAGGCTACGAGAAAGATAGCCTCGGTAGTCTGTAGTTTGATAATAACAACTTTATTTAGGTATCAAGTCTTATTTATCTGGCCAAATGCCTACTAATTGGGGACACCATCTTTATCAATTTAAGGCCACTCTCTACCCTAAATTTTGGCGAATGGTGAAGGAGTTGAAAGAAGTATTTGAGTGGGAAGAATTTTGAGGACGACCGCCAAATCGTCCCTCCAGACCATGCGA
>JANCMA020566164.1:0-10059 GCA_024336925.2 Zoanthus solanderi
CCAAACAATTCAAAGACGACATGGCAGTGTGTTACATGCAGAGGAAAAAAGACTCAAAAAACCTCTGCTCAACCTACCACTTCTACTTCTTCAGCATTACCCCAGTCACCTGAAGCATCAAGCATATCAAGTGCCAGTGAAAGCGAGGAAGAAATTCAAGTAACAAAAGTTTCAGTTGGTTCTGTTGACAAGTTTGGCCCCCTTGCAAAGCTAGACAATTTAGACTATAATATTATCAATGACCCTGCTGGATGGCTTACTGATGACATAATTCAATATGCACAAGTTCTGATTAAGCAAGTAAATCCATTAATTGAAGGTTTACAACGACCAACTCTGGGTAGAGTTAGGAACTTTAATGTGGTAACAGGAGAATTTATTCAAATATTGCACACAGGAAGTGACCACTGGGTTTGTGTTAGCTCGATAGGATGCCAACCTTGCATGGTCAATCTTTATGATAGTTTGTATCATGATGCCATATGCCCGGAAATTGAGGAGCAGACAAATAACCTACTTGGTGGGGGGTTGATTAGTCTTGATTTTGTACCTGTCCAGCAACAGAGCAATGGAAGCGACTGTGGTGTTTTTTCTATTGCATTTGCTACATGCTTAGCTTTTTCTACTAATCCCAATTTTATTACTTTTGATGTTGGAAGAATGCGCTCACATTTGTCAGCTTGCCTGAAAAATGGAAGATTGAGCATGTTCCCATCTTTTTAATCTTAAACCATTTTTAAAAAAAAGCTTGCCCACAGGCTCTCCAGGAAAAAAGGACAGGATTGTCCAATACTGTGACAAATTTATGCACAGCATTATATGTTATCAAATGTCTGAAACAATAGCTCAACAGTACATTTGAAAAATGACACAATCCAACAAAATGCATTTTAGTACAATTCTATACATATATTTCCCAGAGTGTTGGACATGTGTGGTATATCTTTAAACCAAAAAGTAATTGCAATAATATAGTTATTGAGCTCAACAATCATTTAATCAAAAATTATCCATTTTATTACCAAATATCATTTGTATCATAAATAAATTATTATAGAATTATTATCAACAACAATTTATTGTACCCTCATTTTTACTTCATACAAATGTTTAAAATAATTACATAAATCATTTAGAATAAGATATTTCAAAAATATCTTTGAAGCTGAAATACTTGGAAGTTAGATTGCACTGTACATATATACATGTGTTCTTAACAGGGTGCAGTATTGCTCTATCATGTAAACAAGAATGCGAGGCAACTGTGAAAACTTGACTGTTTGCATTTCTGATGTCCTTATGCCAAGATACTCTTTCCATTGTACACTAAGTAACCCAAGTAAACATCTGTTGGCATCCAGTATCATGTAGCTCAAGGGATATCAAATTTCTAGTTTAAATACATTTACAATATCTCTTCCATCAATCTCATTTGAGTTCTTTGGCTTTTTCTACCGCTGTACTTGAAAATATATTTTGTGTAAAGACCTTTTAAAAATAACACTTATAAATACAATTTTCAAAACAGGAACTTACACATTATTCAATCAGTTTATTTTAAGTAAAACTGTGTCCAAATTGTTCATGTGTACAAAGTCACTGAATGATAAACCTTAAGTGTGACAGGAATAAAATACTACAAAACTATGTACATGTTGCAGTTTATTTTTTGTATCAGTTAATGTTTTTCTAACTAGTTTATTTTTGTCTTCCCAGTTTAAGTTTTTTTCTTACTAGTTAATTTTTTCCCTACTACTCATTTTTTTGTTCACTTGTTAGTTTTAGAATTATTGATTTTATCTTTAACTGGTTAATCTTTTCTAGAATTTTTCAAACTAGTTCAGATTTTAAGTAAGAACAATTTTATTTTACTTTTTTTTTTTAAGTAACACAGTTAAAGAAAAATGAAAAAAAATATGTGAAAATTTCCATCAATTGCTTGTGTGGTTCTGAGGTATTGATAGTCAACTTGAAATCCAGAGTATAGAGGTTTAAATGTCAGTGAGTATGAAAAAAGGTTCTGTGTAAATAAATGTGGTTGATTGATGGATGTGGGGATTAGGGGTGCATTGCTGGTGGGAAAGGGAGTTTGGGTTTGGTTAAATGGAGAAAAAAAGTAAAAAAAATGCCAAAATAATCCAAAAAATAAAAACAGAACTACAAAATCTAAACAGTAAGGAAAAAATTAACTAGTTAGAAAAAATTTGACTGAAACAAAAAAGAACTGCAAAGAACACTTAACTGTAATAGCTGCCACCCAAGATCTGTTTTTCTTGCTTCATACAAAGGAATAGCAATGAGGCTGTGTACATAAAGTTTGGCTTTTCATAAAAGGGATTTTGATAGTTTTTTCATTTTAGTTTGATCCTTTGGATGTGACAGGTTAAATTTAATACTGTAATATCCAACTAATTAAGTGAGATCATTTGTATATCTATTTAGCCCTGTTATATGTAAAAAGCTAATTAAATGGTACTATTGGAAGGCAAAAATTGATAAGGGCTGAGCAAACTCTCAAAATGCGGTCAATGATGGGCACTTGGGACTCTGAGGACCCATTAGGATCACAGCATAAGAATTTTGTTGGTAGTGTACCTTCTAGTATAGTATACTTGCGTCTCAGCAGTCCTATAACTCTTTCAACATGAATCCTCACACTTGCAATTCCACGTGATTGCTCCACATCAACTGGATCCAGTTGATCCTTTCCCTTTGTAAAAGCAGGAATAATAAGCTTCCCATGCCTTAGCCCCACACTTTCAGAGATTGTGAAACCCCTATCTGCCATAACTGCATCTCCTGGTAGCAATTGGTCCAAAATACCACAGTTCTCTGTAAGAAATTTGTCAGAGGTACGTCCACCCCAAGCCTCTGACACAAAAGACACAGTTCCTTGTGGGGTAATACCAATAAGAACTTTTATTGTGTTGTGATGCTTGTATGACGAGAACGTTTGGGCTCTAGCCAGCAGATTCGTTGGTTTCTCGATAAACACTTCAAAGCAATCAATGATCACAGTCACCTTTCGACCAAAGGTGTACTGGAAACACATGGGCATAGTTTTCCATAACTGTTCTCTATCAGGCCAATGAATAAAACAAGAGAGCCTAAGATCCATAGCAATTAACCATGATGTGAATATCCTTGACACACTTGAAAGGGACAACACAAATCGGTAGGCTAAATCTTGAAATGGAACGTTTAGGCGGAGTTTCATCAGAGTCATTACAAATTCTTGAAATTTATTCAACGTGGTAGAGCCAAGTCGACGTGACACATGTGGAGCTACATGATTGAAAACTATCATAAGGACTTCAAAGGATGGCAGACCAGTGTAAAAGCGTACTTTCTCAGAAGAATTAAAAAATCTTTGTCCGGTGCTCGATATTCAAAGCTTGTAAACATATAATCGAATTCTCCTGTCTGTGTTTCAGTGTTTTCTGTTCCTTCACACCGTATCACAAAGTCATCCGTCGAAGTCGACTTGTCTGCCTGAAAAATCCCCTCATGGTCAGTTTCCTCGTCGCCGTCACAACTTGTACTACAAGTGAGCTCAGTAAGATTTGTATGTAAACTATATGAAATAGCAGTCGAAGCAATGTCAATCTTCTGGATAGGAAGTCCACATTGATTCAACTCCCTTCTTTTCTTAGCCGCTTCGATTTCTTGTCGCTCTAACTCCCTTTTCCTCCGTTCCTTAGCCCTTTCGCTTCTCGATTTTGCTGCTTCTGCATCACTCTCTTTAGGCTTCTTATACTGTTTTTTTCCAAGGTTAAGGGTTGGTACCCAGTCGATGTTATGAACGTCCCAATCTTTTGCAGCTTTTCCTGACACAAAGTGACGGCCACAGACTCGTTCGCTATCGAGAACTCTCTTTGTTTTTGTGTCTTCTCGACTGATCGCCGCAATCCAACGAGTTCGTCTTTCTTTTGTACGTTCTTCTTGCTCTTGTCCTTGGTTTGAAATGATTTTTGGGATGCTATGGAAGCTTAATTTATGTTTTCCGCTCTTAGAACTACATCCAACAACTATACAATGAACCATGGTTCACCCGTTTGAGAGGCACAAATATGGCGGATAGCAACTGTTGTCAAGGCCAGTGTCACGTGGTGAAAGTCGAGAATTTTCTTTGAATTTGAGACAGAATAACTGTTCATTTAAGCAATATATTCATAAATATGTCCCTCGCACAAACATGATGTCCCGCCAACATGGCGTCACGAAAAAAATGAAAGGTTGATGGACTGTTGCAGAGGCCAAACGGCAAAACCTCAAACTGCCAAAGTCCATTATGGGTTATAAAGGCAGTTTTCTCTTTTGAATCGTCGTCGACTTCGATTTGCGAAAATCCGCACCGTAAGGCCAGGGTAGAAAAATAGTGTGCCCCACCTAGAACATATAATGTTTCTACAATGCGGGGTAGTGGGTGGCTGTCTCGCCTGGTAATTTTGTTCAGTTGACGATAGTCAACACAAAATCTCATTCAATCATCATTTTTCTTGGCCAAAACAACAAGTGCCGACCAAGGAGAAACAGAAGGAGAGAGAATCTTATTTTCTAACATTTCGTTAAGCTGCTTATCAATTTCTGCCTTTTGTTCTGGGCTTGTTCGGTAAGGCCGAAGCCGGATGGGGGGATGTTCCCCCACATCTATGTGGTGTTTAACCGCTGATGTTTTGCCTAATTGATCCGGGGTGTATGCAAATACATCTGCATAGTTATGTAACAAAGTTTCAAGTTGTAGCCGATTCTGCTTGGACAAGTGAGGCCCCCCGATATCTAGTGGCTCTCTGGGGTCAACAACCAATGTAGTAGGGAGTTCCCTTTCGGCTTCTGCCTCGTTATCTGCAGCAAGTAACTCAAAAGTAGCTATTTCGGGAGCCAGTACTTTAAATTCCCCTAATTTAGTTCCCCTGAAAAGTGTGACAGATTTTGTAGTTGGATTTAGTAATCTTACGGGTACAGTGTTGGAATCAGAGGTCCTAACTATCTGTGCAGCACTAACGATATTATAACGCTGTGGAAAGTCAGCACGGGGCTTTACAAAACCATCAATGCCCGTCTGTAACTCCCGACTTAGTGTCGCTGGTATAATTGATTCAGAATTTGGCGGTAAAATTTGTTCATTCTGAACTTGAACAAAACAAATTTCACATTTTTTTTCTGGTTCGAGATGGCTAAAAGACCACTCCTTGTCCCCAAGATACAGAACATTCTCACGGAAATCAATTTTGGACTTATAGTAATTCAAAAAATCCTTCCCAATGATAACATCAAAATTAAGACCCTCAATAACTAACGCATGAAATGGGTACATTTTTGATTCGATTTCAAAAGGTACCGTGAATTTGCCCTCGGACTGGAGCAGTTCACCACTTACTGATATTATCCCGTTTGTTGGAAAGCCAACAGGGGGGTGTTTTGTAAGTTGCGGCAGTCTTCTCCAGACCTTCTCCACATTGGCTCCAGTATCGATTAAGAATGAAAATTGTTCTCTGCAGATCTTTCCAGGTATCGTCAAACTGTTTGCCGACGATGAGAAAGGTATTGTACTACTAGCCACAGTCGGATGTTTGATTTCCTCAAAATTTGTCTCGCCCGGAAGGTCGTTTCGCTCTTTTACGAATAAGTCTGTTTTATCTTCGAGGATTATTGGTACTCTCCGTAAATTCTGGCTTTGCTGAACATTATCACATAATTCCGCAGTTATAGCATTTTTGCCAAGATCAACTTGTAAAATCTCTAAAGCTTGTAAACTTAATTCATTAACAATTTTAAATTCTTCAACAACGGTAAGTAATTCAGTTTTCTCAGCAAATTTTTCAACTACCTCAAAATGTGTTTCTGTATCTAATGGCGCTATAAACAATTTGTCGGAAACCTCAAAAACGTCTTTCTCGTTACATTGTACAATAAGATCCTCGATTATAGATGCGTAATCCGAATGTTCGTTACGCTTAATTGAATCACAAATACTGAAACAAACTTTCTGTTTACATTCTGATGCGTGGAAATCATTATTTGACTGTTGTTTTGTATCTAATCTAAAAGAATTTATCTGCAGCGGAAAATTTTTGTTTTCATGTAGACATAAGAGGTCTGGAGATGAAAGTCGTGTGAAACTTGAATGTGTGCGCTGTGTACATTTATTGTGGTCGGTGTTCATAAAACCATTTCCCTGGGTCCTATTAAAGGTATAAAGTTTATCATGAGCCGTATGGTTTTGGGTATTAAAACGTGTTCCAAAATTGTTTAACCTAGGATTGTATGGGTCCCAATAATCGTAAAAAATTTCAGAATCACGAACGGACTCGTTCGGGAATACATATCCGTTATACTCAAAATCATATGCATCATCAAATTTCTCATAATCTGAACATCGTTTATGGCTTATGCCATGTGGAAAATGAGGGGTCCCACGGTTCTCCCGAGAAGGCGAGACCCCATTTAGTTTGGGTAACCTTGTGTGTTGGGTCGGGATTCTTGGTTTGACGGGTCCCTATTAGTATACCCAGGGTTGTAGGAGTCCACATAATTCGGCTGCCTATGAGGGATGCGAGGGTCGGGTCCCCTGTGGGATTTGCCTGCCCCAAACCTAGGGTTATAGTTGTCCCTATAAACGTTTTTGCGGTAAAATGGACGAAGTGGTTGTTCCCGGTTAATATCTCTTTCCCTTGCAAAACAAGCATTATAAGAATGGCCCTTTTTCCCACAATAATCGCAAATTGGGCGACCGTCATAGGACCGTTGATTACGAAATTGCTCCCAGTTGTAACGCGAACTACGAGGCCGGTTTTCCGGTTGCCGCGTGCGTTCATTTATTAACCGTATAATTTCGTCTCTAGTAATCATGTCACCTCCTCGAAATGTGTCTCGCGAATCTAAAGCGGCAATGTTTTGTTGTGAGTCTTTCTGCAGCAGTTTTAGTTGTTGAATTAATTGCGAAACTTGGCGCGTTAGAGAGCCTTGAGAGGTAGAGAGAGACTCCTTTAACTCTGCGTGCTGAAACGCGTCGTCTAACGTTTTTGGTCTTTGCAATTGAACATGTTCTTTTAGCTCAGCCTTCAGGCCCCTTATAAAGATCCTTAAAATGTCTGCCTGTGAAATCTTTAACCGACTCGCAATATCACGTACCTTTTTCGGAAAACTCGCGACGGATTCGGCATCTCCTTGTTTACAATCACTTAGCTGTTGCTCAAATCTGTATTTTATTGATTCACTGTCGTAGTTTTTCTTAAGTGCTTCCGAAAGTTCATTGTAAGGTTTTCCTTTTAATGAACTGTCGGCGTTATACCATGAAAGAGCGTAGTTTCTCAAGGATAAAGGAAACATCGCGTTTTTGTCAGATTCAGTCCACTTTTGCAAACCGGCTACAATATCGAATTGTTCTAAAAACTGATTTACATCTTCGCTCGGGTCCCCACCGAAAGTTGGTGTAGTAAGAGTATTATGAATTCTTAAACCTGATTTCTGTTTAAGAATTTTATCTATTGCGCTTAAATTGTAATCTAATAGTTCTCGATTGAAATCTTTGTTCTCTTTTGTCCATTGTGTTACTAAATCTTTTGTACTTTCGGCAAGGGCCTTAGCAATTTCTTCCGCGCTCATTTTTTGAACAGCTGTAGCACTTAAATCGGTTTGTGAAGATGTTTTAGCAAGATTTTCACTTAAAGTTTCCTGAGTTTGAGATGAAGTGGTTCGGCTAGTTACAGACTCGTTGTTTCCTTTGTTCAAAGCAAGCGATGCGTTATGCTCAAAAGATACCGCGCCGCCTTTCTTGTTGCTATGTCGATTCTTTGAGCTAGAACAAAAAGCCGAAGATTGATTTTGGCAATCGTCGCAAAAGTTAGTTGATTTACTCTTTTTGGCTTGTTTGTTCAATTCTCTTTTCTTTGATCGAGTAAGCACTTTGGAAAGACTTTGGTCTGTGAATTCAGAAAACTTTAGAAAAATGGCGAACAACGGAACAAAGACTAAATGCGTATTCCGGCAGTGACATGAAAAGTGTTTGAACAACTGAAACGCCTGAACGAACTTCGAGAAAAGAATAGCTCGAAAATCCTAAATGCTTTTGGAAGTTGATTGTGATGAAACGCGCAAGCTACACTCGAAGCTAAGAGAAATGTGTGCTCAAAAGTAATAGTTAGACTTAAAACAAAGGCACTAGGGTAATGAATTAAGAGGTTGTACTAAAATGAATGAAAACTGACTACAAATAATTAAATAATCACTAGTTTAATAATTGGCTAATGTTGATGTTACAAACAAGTAAAACCCATTGGACAAAGTATCTCCCAAACAACCCAAAAAGCTCTCTACAGGATCGGGTAACAGGATTGGATGGGATGTTTGTTTGCAACCCGTTAGGTATAGCTATGTTTAACAGAAAAATAAATGAAAACAAAAAGTGTTTACAAACATTGTAGAGCAAACAGAAGACTAGTATAACTTAATTAAGACAAGTCCAGTTCGTTGTAAAATAGTCAAAATCCATTTTCTCGTGACTTCCCAGAACACATCCACGAATCCGGTTAAATCTCTTTAGCACTTTAAATTATCGGCAAGTTACATAAGAAAAAAAAATCTTTATCAATATTATGGAAACTTCAAACTCATTTTCTCGCGGCTCAGTGACAAAAACTTGGAACGCTATTTGTTATTCTTCTATCAATTTATATCCTATTCATTTTTGTTCCTCTTTATATAGCGTCGCTTTAAACTCCCAAAACTCAATTGTTCAATTTTTCAACTTTTAAAACTTCAACATTTTGGATTTCTCAACTTTAACTCAATCCGTTTTCACTTTATTATTGTTTCTTCTTACTATTTTCATCGACTCAAAATTTCATTAGACACTTTTCGAATTTCATTTACAATTCTTATTATTTGTCTTTCTTCTTCTTCTTCTTATTATTTCTTTGATGCTTCTACGTTCTTAATTCTTATTATCCTTTTCAACGGATTAAAATTTCATCAACAATCGAAGGCTTTAATTCATATTTAACTTCAACGACTTCAATATACTTTGAAAACATTTCTATAATCTTCGGGTTTTCTCCAATATAATATTTCGTTTACTTCTGCCGTCAACAAGTGTCGTCAAATCTTTTCAAAACTGTTTACTTTTTTTGTTATTTTTACTCTCCACTAAAGCCAATTTTAACTATCTGAATCTTCGCGCTGTTAAGGCTCCGCACTTTCCTCAATTTAATGGTATGAAACCTGCAGATAATTAAAATAACGCATTTAGCAGATCCTTTTTATATAAAAATTGTGATTGCATGAATTCAATTGTTCTAACTCGATATTAGTTTCTATTCAAATTTATAACAATGTATTCCAACTTAATTTCAAAAGGTGTGCGTACGTACCACTTAATTCAACCCGACTTTTATATATTCAAAATTAATTTCGTCACTGCTGTTAACACATTCCCAAGCTACAACTTTTTTTTTTGTTATTTTTTTTACTTGCCAACAATTCAATTGTATTAAAGAGACTCACCGGATGCCGTTTATAATGCGTTGTGATCTGTCCAGTTCTAACATCTAAAATCTCCTTCGCCTCGACCTCATGGTTGTAGATACTTCTGTGCTGTCATTCCACTCAATTAAGATTGGAATCCTTCCATTTCTTCCTCTTCTTTCTCTGCTTCGTCAGAGCATCGTTAAGTCTAGTTCACGTGTCTTTAGGCCACATAATCTTAATTCTTCTTATCAATTAACTCATTCATTCTCTTTCTTGCTGTTGCATTTTAAATAGAGAACATTCCTTTAGCAAAATTGCCCTTTCTCCTTGTTAAGCCGAAGACGTTTTTGACAGTTCGTCTTCTATTCGCTTCGTACTTTTTGTAGCCTGTAAACGAGCTTGGCTTAGAGTAGATTCCGGATCAAGCTTGGCAGCGACTGTGAGGCCCGAGATCGCGTTGAAGGGCAGAACCTTCAACTGCCCGGATTGTACTCCACCAGTTTGTAACGGGGATTTTTATTTGATTAACTCTGGTAGTCCCTACTCTAGGCCTGACTGTAGTTTCTGTTGGTAGAGTAGCTGGTTTCCCAA
>JANCMA020566269.1:0-10058 GCA_024336925.2 Zoanthus solanderi
AAGTGCTAATCAACCTCAGTATTATCCTTAGTATATAATCAGTCTATATAATCGTACAACTATAATCATTTATCCTTTACGCTGCTGCAGCATAACTGGATATCCTGCTTTAGTTACGCAGATTAAGAAATATATTCATAACAATTACATGTATCAAGATATTCGTTAAAGATTGTCGAGTTAAGGAATGTTAAAAAAAGTTTGAGTTGTTTCGTTTAGTTGGAACATTTGGTAGGCTTCAAAGATTGGTTGACGCACCCTTTTTATAATAATTCAGTTTTAAAACTTCGACATCTCCAGTGTTAACCAGCATTTTAACCCTTATCTTCCTAGAACACGATTTAAAATTATGTGCTTACTTTTGGTCGAAAGTATTGTTTTCTTTGAAGTGTAGATAAATAGTGTTGCTGGCTTTTTAACCATGCAGTAATTGAACAACATAGTCATTCATTTGGTTACAATTGAAGAGTAAAACCTTTTTTTTTTTTTTTTGTTTCTTTGAGTTCAAAAGTTGACAATTTCCTCGAAGTTTGCGAACAACGACGTTTGGAAGAAATATGAAAAGGGTTTAGGATGCGTGTAAGTAAGTGCCGGGTTAAATGGGTTAGGAAAGTTCCAGTTGGTTTTTTGCGTTTTATGTTTTTGATTGAGATTTTGTATTGTAGTTTTCTTAAGGTGTTCCCGTGAAAAGTTGCGTTTTCAGCTAACTAAACCTAGTTTAGTATATGGGGATGTATGTTACTAAGTTTGTTAGGATTTCAAAGGCTGCCGCTTTTTCCAATCAGCTCTCAATCTTGGAAGCCTTCATGTTATTTGATGGTCTCATAGTTTTGCCTTTAACTCGTCAAAGCAAAATATGCAAATATGTTAAACCCTAGATAGTTGAATTATAGCACAGTGTTATTGCTTCTAGAATTTATCAAATTAGGCCATTTAGTACAATTACTGTAGGTGTATAAATTTTATGCTAGGTAAAACTAGAAATTCATGTTAAAGATTGGGCCAGTGCAAAAGTAAACCGATTCGATATTTTGGAGAAAAAGTTCGGATTACTGGCTAACACGAAGAAAAGTTATCAGCTGGATTAATTTTCATGCTTTTTCTTTTCAAATTTTTTATTCACAAATGTGTCACCTTTAGGCCTCAACAAAATAGATTATATTAAAGATACTTTCGAATTTCTCACGAATAAAATATTATTGAAAATCACAGATTAGAATTTTGTCACAGTGAAACTCTCTACTATTTCATGAACTCATAAATGATTTTTGCTTAAATGAGTACTTAGTACTTAAATGAGTACAGGAAATCAACTGAATTTTTTGTTATCCATGAAAAGGCGCTTTGAGCTTTGATATTTAAGAAGTTATTTATTTTGGATTTATTTTCGTTAATGCTTGTAATATTGGACAATTGCAAGGATGACCCTGCTGTGACATGATTCTAATCTTCCAGGTTGATGCAATTAAATTGCATCGATCAATTTTATAATACTTATGCACGTTTAATTATCAAATGCAATGAGCTCAAAGCTCTGAAAAATTTTATTCTTTCTTTCTTAACATCGAAGCTTGGTGTGGGTAGATACTCCAAAATTTTCATTTATTTGTGCTAATTCGAAATTGTTTGCTGTACAAAGATTCTGTTGCTCTGTTTGTCACAAAAGACCATTTTTGAATTTCTAGTTACCGCTAACTACAACGACAACGTATTCAATTTGTACAATCTTAGCCTCAATGTGGAGTTAAATATTCCTACTTGCCAATGCAGTTTTACACTACTTATATCTGCGTGTATTGTTGGAGGTGTGACTTCTCGCGCTCTCTCACTTGTACATTTGAATACTTAACAACAAAACGAGGCTAAGACAGTAAAATATAAATCTGCACTCGTTTAAATCAGCAGCAACAAGGAATTTGAAAATGATCTGTTAGAAATTCAAAGGGCCTTTTTTAAGTTGAAGGGCGTAGGATATGCTCACAGAAATTTATGGCGTTCACTCCCTCTATAATCATTTTAGACAAAATTTTACTTTCTTAAAGAATGCATCTTGACAGTGACTCCTATACCTTGGGATAGGAGAAAAAATGGAAAGTCACATAACACATATCTAGTAGGAAACGCAGGAATCTTTTGGTCTGAATCGCCATATCTGGCAACCTCTGTTAAAATCCAAGTTCATAGTTGTGTTAAATTGTTAAGTTTTAATGCATTCTAGTCAATGGTGGAAACTAATTCCCAATTTTGGTTGTTTTAAAATGTTGAACCAAGAGCTTCGTTTGTTAAAAGGGAAATATAACCAAATTGTTATTTTGTAGCGAACTTATATTTGTAGTAAAAATGTTGGTTAGAAATAAATAAACAGTCAAAAACAAGGCAAATGAGTGGATGAGTTTTACTATAGCTTCTAGAACGGTCTTGCCTTTGTTTCCTTCAAACACATCGATCAGAAAATTGTTACATGGCAGTGTTGTTACTTGAAAATAGGGCTTCCGAATTGTAGTTCGATCTCAACCCCTATTTTTAGTTTCGGCTCAAGGGTGTCAAAAGCTTGTTTCTTTACCAAATGTTTGCCAGCAGTATTTCGCAGATATAATTACAAGGAATATATTTGTTCACTTTATTTGTGGTAGAGTTTGTTCCGCGTTGTACATAACTTTGTCGATTGTTCATAACGTCATTGCTTACGCTACCGTACAAACTCGGTCCTAAAGAATCTTTGTATCAACTCAGAGTGGAATTGATAAACCCACTAAAAATGGCCGATTCTCTTAGTTGTTGCTTTATAATTGGCTGGTTAAAACGCTTTACCATTATGGCAGAGGTAACAGGTTCGAATCCCGCAACGATCATTAATAACCGCATGGTTTACACCCCGGGACAAATTCACTCTCAATAATCATAACGCGAAGATTATTCATAACATAGTTTACACCGCGGTAGAAACTCAATCTCATAATTATTACTACGACGATCATTCGTTAGGTAATGGTTTACACCGCAGTACAAATTCAGTGTCGATAATCGTAACCGCGGAGATGATGCATAAGATCATCGATTTAACCGCGGTACAAAACTCGGTCTCAGTTCAGTGGTTTAACAGATCAAGTGTTAGGCTCAGTGAACTTGAACCACCCGTTAGGGGGTGACATTGATGGACAACCCACTGGTCTACCCACGGGGAGTTAGTAGCCGGCTTGGACTCCAATTGAATTCAATTCCAGGCATGGACAACCCACTGCTTCCTAGGAAAACAAGATGGTCTGCATCAATTGTTGCTTCGTAGCTGGCAAGTACCGGTGTCGCAGAGGGAACAAATTCGAATCCGGTGATTTGGTTTTAGTTTGTTTTTGTTTTCTTTTGTTTTTTTTTGTAATTGTTTATATGAATCGCGTATAATTATGGTTTCAAAGATCGTTGAGAACGTTGCAACTTTTTTTCTGCTAATTTCTCCCACTAGTACTGAAATATTTAAACGATCGATCTCTCGACAACAGGGACCGGATCCGGGTAAATAAACCATGAGGTCTATACTGGAGTGCAATTTTCAGTGGCAACGCACCCAAGTACAATTTCTCGAGACCTTATTTACACACATTTTTCTGTTGGTTCTTAGGCAATTTACCCACAAACAATTGATTTACGCTGCCAAAATCTTTTGCTACTCACAAGGTCGGTCGAGATTTTAGAATGGCAGTCTTTGAGCTAACTAAAACTAGTTTAGAAAATGCAGTAGGGGTCTCCATTGCAATCCTTTCTAATCTTTGCTCGCACTCAATGTCAGTACTCTTGTGCTTCATGTACAAACAGACAAACCTTGATCATCTCTCCACGGCTGCTTACACTCGGGTTAATTTCTTACTATTTGTTGTGGATTGATGGAGGAGGGATGGGGGATTTTTGCTTGCTACCAGCGTCCTTTACAGTGCACGCTGCTGGTTTGCATGGATTAGGAGTGCTTACAAATCTGATTTTGTACAGCGTGTCTTTCGGTTGCTGCAGCAGCGGTGCTGCGTGTGTAGTTGTTTGTGAATATGCTTGGTGAGTTTGGGGAATATTTACCGGATCTGTGCAAGTTCCTTTTTTAATTGCATGCTTTTCCTGGGTTGCCTGTGGCAATCCATGCAGTCTTAAAAACTGAACTGTTTTACTAGGTTGCCTGTGGCAAACCAGTCCTAAAATAGGGTTGGTTTTTCTGTTTTTAGCCATAAATTAGTGAGAAATTTGAATTCTCGCTCAAGAATTTTAATATGGTTTTGCAATGACATGCAATGTGTGATTGGCTTGGCCGCTTTAAAATTACCCTGAAAATTAGCGAAGATATGATAGACATGTTATTTACTTCAAATTTTCATGAAAATTTATTTAGTATCAGTAACATGTATGGAAAAATCAGGACTTTAATAACTCTTTCAATGTTTCAAGAAATCTGAATTAAAATTTAATTTAAATCTATTTACAATAAAATGTATTGAAAAATACGGATTCTTTCAAAACTGGAGCTATTTAGCTTTGGAGTGCTATTAAAACAGTTTATGGAATGTGACTTGAATTTTCGTGAAAATTTACAGTAAACTGTATGGGAAAACGAACTTTAACAGCTCTTTGAAAATTATTGTAAAATGGTTTTGAATTGCTAGAGATTCATGATCTGTTAAATCAAGTATTCTTTTTGATCGGACCAGACAAGTTTTAAATTATATTTGCAAATTTCGAATATTAAAGCAATATTAATTATGCCCTATTTAAGATATCTTTTTCTCACTGTCTCATGCTCTTTCAATTTTATTTGATTGTTGAAAATGTCGACAAAAAGCTGTTAACATTAACTAACCCAAAAATGTATATATTCAAATAAATTTCCAATTTTCATTATCTTGCACTCTGCCTCCAATGTCTTTCAATTAAAAATCGAAGAAGCTCTACATATACAATGGCAACAACCATCTCTCAACAAGCAAGTTTTTTTCGTGTCAATTTAGGTCTTTTTATGTGACCAGTTATAATATTTTTCTTTTGTTTTATCTACATAAACTTAATGGAATTTCAAATATTAACCCAACTTTATAACCAGCTTATGTTAATTAGTCCAGTCACAACTGAAGATGATCAGAGAATGATCGAAACATCTCTTGTTTTCTCAAATATATTGTCCTTTTTCTTAAATAAATTCCAATAAAACTAAAAACCTTGCATTATGCTTCAGCACTTCCTTCTTTGTAAGAACTGCTAGTTAAATTAACCAATAAGATAACTAAATAAATCAACGTAAATATGAAATCTTCATCATCTTACCAGTCACATTGTAAGGACTCAAAACGAACGCGATGGTGAACAAAAGCCATAGCTTGAAACAAATGCGACCGCAATGGATCTTGAAATCGATTTTTTGGTATCCTTTTATGTCAATAGTATTCATTGAGTTCTATTGCGTTTGACGTTCTTGCTAATTCTTTTTTAACTGCGACGTTAGAACAACTTATGATTCACTTTGAAGTCTTCAACTTCAAGGGATATTTTACATGTTCAAATTTACTGTTGGATTAACATTGTCAGTACAACCGATTTACCTCAGAGTTCCATTTAAAGAATCGCAGGCCATCAATGAAAGAAAATTCACAAAGTTAACTTTAGTTCCACAACACTGATTATTTTATAAAACTTTTTCAAGTTCAATGATTTTCATTTATGGTGTTCTTTATTTGCTAGTGACTTGTTCAACCAAATTCTAGATGTAAAAACAAAACAACAAGAAGAAAAACAAACTGTATCGTTTCTCTTTTATAAAGAAAACCATGCTGTATACATTTTTGGAGCATATTTGTTTTGAATTACTAAAAAAGTTTGCTATCATGTTAATGGAGTAGAAAATGATTTCAACTTCACGAAGTACAAAATGATGCATATGTTTTCCGCTTTTCTGCCTGTGGAGTTGGTATTGTAAGAGATGATTTAATTTCACTTTTGATTTTACAGAACAAAAACCAAACTCACAAATAAAATAATTTTCTTTGTGAACTGAAAAACGGAAATTATTTTGTTTTCTTTTTAAAAGACGGAGTTACTTTCATATGTTTGAATATAGTGATATTTAATTTGAGGATCAAAATTATAGCGAGATATGTTATTGACCAAATGAAACATAGAAAGACGAAAGCCGATTTTTTTTTAATTTACTTTTTTTTAATTTGAATTTACTGCCCTCTAAAATCGCATTGTCTCAGCCGACTTAATCTCACTTTTATAACTTGAACATGCTCACGTTGAGCGAAAACGTTTCATAACTGTGTGTTTTATTGTTTAAAATTTTATATGTCTATTTATCATGACGGGGAATTTTATTTTATTTTAAATCTAACAAAACAAAATGTTTTGTTTCAAAAAACAATAAAGTGTTTTGAAGCTCAATGATTTTTAATTTATGTCTTCTAATTCCGTTCGTGATTATATCATGATCCCTATAGTGAGACATCAACATTTTAAAACTTTTATTATTTTATTATTATCTATTAACCCCGGCCAACTTGAGCCAGTCACAAAGCTTCAATTATTTGTCCATTACTCGGAGTAACAGACATTTCAGTCATGCTCGTCGTACTCTTAAGAGTACAAATTCAAATATTTAGTACGGCTCAGGGTACCAGAGACGAAATTTTGACATTTGCATGCAGTGCGGTAGCTTTTAGGGCTTCCTCAGTATCATACAAGGAGACACATGAATCGCGTATCGGCTGTTCAAACGAACGTTTAAGTTGAAGTAACTCTAATCATAGGCAGCCCAGACTATCAATCAGTGCTACAAGCTAAACATATAGAACACTACAATCACAAATATCACGATCAATTCTGTAATAATATTAAATAAAAGCAATATTCTATCTTGAACTCTTGTATCTGTGTCTTGCATCTTTTCTGTTCTTTATGGAGCCGTCAGAGCGCTGAATTTCTTTAAATTTGAGCTGTTTAGAAATGTCAACACTCCCCTACACAAAAAATTAAGGCCGGAATCAAAATTGTTACCTTACCTCGAAGTTTGTCCTTAAAATTTCACTTTAACCCAATCGCCCTACCTCAAACTCCCAAAATCACCACACAGATAAAAATTCTCCCCTTAGGTCAAGCGAACTTCCATTGCGGAAAAATAGCGACAAGTAGACGACTATGTGATTTTGCCCGAGACTCGCCAGCAACGAATTTGGACACGGCAAATGTAGCCGTCGCTGATCCTCTATATGTGGCGAGCGCAAATTGCATCACGTGTACCCGCATATGCATTTCTTTATCGCAGCCCCAACCACCCACCCTAAGTTAGAAAATTGGCAGTCGAGAACTGCATGTGGCTACTGCTATAGTTATTTAAAATGTTGTAGTAAAACAAATCATACTCAAATGACTTAATTCTCAAGCTTAAGAATATTTTGACCGTTACCTAATAATTGTTAAATGTGTCAGTCGCTACTGTATTGGAAACACTGCACTAAGTGCGAAGTAGACCCAATGAAGTGCTATTGTATAATGGGCTTCCTGTGTACCCTTATGTAATCACGCGACCAAAAAACACATGGTCTTGAGTTAAATCTTGTTTAGTAAAAGACACTTTACAACTCGATTGTCTATCGTCCATTTCCTTTATTTAAGAGCTGGGAAGTCTTGTATTACATTCTTCACAACGTTGTCTTCTACTCACGGCTATAGTCAAACAATTAAACCTTGAGTGCTGCATGTAGGGCAATAAAGTAACATAAAATCCAAAGCTATGATGGAATAAAACCTCCTTGTGAAATAGAACTTAACATGGAGTGCATGATACTTGTATACTTTGTTCCTCTGAGAAGGTAAAACTTTTTGTACTAATGACTTTCGGCAACTGCGAAGAATCAATAACAATATCGACAAAATGAAGGCTCTCATATGGATGGATCCAATCAAATTTGCAAGTTGCTAGAACATATGCAGTATCATCTAGCCAGAATGGCATTGATTTTAAGGTATCGACCTCTGATATTTGTTATCAGTAAACATTACTAATATTGGTTTTGTGCAAAAATAAGGACATATCAATTATATCAGACTATCTAAATCAGTTCTGTAATACTGTAAACCATACAATTACATGTCTCATTTAATTTGTTCTGCTACCAAAATCGTCAACGCTGTACATGTAGAGTGTTGCACAAATTCTTGTTGTAGTTTATTAACCCTAATGCTGTAAATTTGAACTTTGCACTAATATGTCTAAACATGTTCCGAGACACAGTTCTACACCTCCAGATCGTCAACACTGTCGTACAACTTCTTGTTGTAGTTCTTCAAATTGACGTAAGTCTGAAAAGAAATAAAACAGAGTATGTAATCTAATTCTTCACCGACATCAACTACAACAACAAGCTACTGCAGCTAAAACTTTAGGGTTCTACATGATGGTCCAGTAAGCTACTTTAGGTTTTGTAGTATACGTAATACGGCGCCTGAGGAGCCGTCAATTTGTGGAAAACCCTGGTTTATGAGGTATATTCTTGAGCATGATTCGCCAATGGACGAATCGATCCAAAGCACAAAAGTGGAATATTATAAAACTGCCCTCACATTTCTGGAATAACGAAGTAACACTTTACTACTGACAAGGTCAGAAACATAGACACAAGATATTTAATTGAATTGTATAATAACATCATTGTTAGTATCTGTTTCGCTAAGAAATTTAAGAGTCATGAACTTCCTAAAAACCTGGTGATTTTCCTCGAAACTTTTCATCCTATTTCTAAGAGTCATGAACTTCCTAAAAACCTGGTGATTTTCCTCGAAACTTTTCATCCTATTTCTGAGAGTCTCGAAGGAAGGACGAGCCTGCAGATCTTCCTGCCAGCAGTCAATCATCACCTGATATCTGAAATGATTGCAACGATATCAAGTTAGATTTATAGCAGATACCCTAATTGTAATATTAATCCAGTCGGGAATGAAGCAAGCTAATTTGGAGAATAGAAAAAAAAAAGAGGATAAAAAAATTACTAAATAGTAGTAGTAAACTCTAGTCAATTTAGAAGTAAATGTTCCAACACATCGTCATCTCTTTGGTTGCAGTTTACGGTTTTTACTATTAGTTTCTATTAGAAAATGAAGTGCTGCGAGAACAATGTTTATTAATTTAAATGATGGAGTCATGTATTAGATGTTTGTATTTTACTAGTTTTGTGTCCAAAGTTACTGCCTTAATTCTTCTTAATCTCAGGTTCAAAATTTGAAACAGCCCTAAGTTAGTTTACTCTACAGCTAATAAATACAACAATAGGGCTGTGTCAAACCAGTGAAAGGGAGTTGGGAACAGTAAATTTAAAAGGCAACCGCTGAGCACTTTTAGTGTGATTTTGTCTTTGCCAGTGAAATATACCATGGTTATGACTTAATATTATACCTCAAAGGGAGCTAGTCGAGAGGGCACTGGAATCGAACTATCTTACGAAAGAACACTTGGGGAACGAACGTTTGGCGTTAAAACCGTTTTTGTAAAAAGTATTGAAGAAGTGGATAAGCCAATAAAAGGTTACGAGCATGAATCCCTTTGTGCCTCATAACTTCCAAGCAACAGATCTTCTTACAAACTGCTAATGACTTTCATTGAAAGGATTCTCCAAAACCAGCCAAGCGTTTTTTGTTCTCTGTATTTCTAAAAATACTTAGCTTTGTGCTGTATATTTATTTTCACATTTATTTCTTGAAGTATTCGTTCGCATGAGAATTCCCATCTCCATCACCTCCTTTTGAGGTATACTATAAAGTCACAACTCGAACTTCAAATCGATCTCCATGCATATGGTAAGAATGGCAACCGCCGATCGCATGTATCTTATTTGTACGGAAATACATCGCCAAATAAATACAAAGATGTCAATTTGTCAAAAAAAAATAGGCTGCTCGCTACTGCTTGTAGCAATAAATGCAAGATAATTCTTCAACTTACAAATGATGATCTACGTGTTGTGGTTTTGGCATTCTGTATCCTTGCTCAAGCATTCGCGGTATTTCTCGTCCGGGTATCTTGGGATAAGGACAGCCTC
>JANCMA020566376.1:0-10058 GCA_024336925.2 Zoanthus solanderi
CGAGGTTTCAAAAAATCTTCAAAATTTATTAAGTTTTTGTCTTGCTCGTTGGCACTTAGCGATAGCTACTACTAGTATATATATAGTAAAAATGAGCTAGATATTTGATCAAGTTCTCACTTGACCTGTATCCGCCATTCCTTCGGTCTGTTACTCTATACTTAAAAATGACGAGTCAAGATTTAATTTGTAATATGATGCGCACTTGGAAATCCTCGTTTGCTTACAACTGTGAATCCCAAACTAACAGATATTTTACAAACTTGATTTAATCACCATAATTGAAGAGATCATAGCTTGTCAGTAACTAGAATATCATGTATATATATAGATGTAAAACAAAAAAAGTCTCGTTTTGGAATAATAAAAACCTATATTTCTGCTTTAACACCACTCCTTAACTGTCAAAGCAGGACTCCAGCTGTCTTTTTTCATCCCAAATAAACTCATTTGAAAAGCATTTAAAATTACAGCCAATAAAATTCTCGAGTTAGTCAACAAATCTGTCACCGCGTAAACAGCAGTTTGACAGATGACGCGACAGAGAGCAATAGCTGAAGCGACACTTTCGGAACTGAAGTATTTCCTTACAATCGCTCAATTTGAAATACAACCGACAAAAAAAGATTTTTTAAATATCGTTGGGTCTGTAGCGTTATAATTTTGACCAATTAAAATTATTCAAAATTTGTCGTATTGCAATTTATTGATAGAGGAACCAAAATTTCGAAAACGACTGATTCAATAGACTTAACAAACCCTAAAACAGAATAAAAGATAAAAACATCACAAAAAGTTTGAAGTTAGTTCATTTTTTTCTTCAAAAGTTGCAACACTCCGACAGATATAAGATTAAGCGTCAAGCCAACATCTGGCTAGCTATATATGTCCTTTGAAAATGAATAAAACTAATATGGCAAAATATTTTACATAACAGTTTTTTCATATTGTAAAACAAAGGTTAATAAATTTTATTATTTAATGTGTTATGACGACTCTTTTCCATTCCCTTTCTTGTTTACCTTGAAACAAAATCAAAAATAACGGAGCATTGTTAGACGCCTTTTAGAAAGCGATGAAATATCGTGTGATCTCATGCGTGAAAAAAGACGCCAAATCTTAGTTTGTACATATATTGCGTTGATATTACACAATTTAGAAACTAATTTTCGATAATAGTTGCTGAATCAGAATTTAAAACAATTCTAACTTAAGTCCAACAACTTACTTTAAAATTATTTCTGCACTGCATGTTGATATTTACAAAAAAATTTTACGTTTCGCTAAGCCCCACTGAGTCCATTTAAAACTGTTACGGTTTAACATCAACTAAACATTGTTATGCAATAGAGCCGTAGGAAAAAAGGAAGTTTCTTGCAACTAAAACTTGCACTTCCTTGGTAATTCATAAGCATTTTCTGCTGTCAATATGGCAGAGGTTATCAAAATAATCACAAATGTTTATGACTTCTTCAACCCAGCTCGCTTGTATTTGTTCTTTAACTTCCTTGGCGTTGTACCTGAGTTTGCAAGAAAAATACAAACAGCAAAGTAAATACTTTAACTGTATAATATTTGAAGAAAGATGCAAGATATTTTGCCATTTTTTTGTATATTCCTACTGTCTCACCTTTAAGTTGTGACGCCGAGCAAGCTTGAGGTCTTTTTTTATGCGGCTTGAAAATGTGTCTAGGATCAATTTGTCGGTGTTTCTCCGAGACTCGTTCTCTCAGGTCGTATCTTCTTCCTTCTTGTTTTTCCTCTGTGTTAAATTGTGAAGACGTTGCACAACTCTGTGTATGATTTGCGGTCGGTATATGTGTTAACCGTTTTCCAACCCTCTCCCATTTGTATCTTCCATCAAGGGGTTTAAATTCTTCAAAATCAAAGTTCCAGTGACGTTTTTTCTCTTGCAAAGACAATGCCAACTGCTTGTTCAAATCATCTCTTATTTTAGCGTGGTCAACTTCTCCAAATAGGTTTCTCTTTACGGAATTGTTATTTCCTTTTTCGTCTTCTTCACAACTCATGACTGAAAATATAGTTTGTACGCGACGTTTTACTCACATACAATATTGCTCGTCTATACTGGACCAAAGCAATGGCAGATTCAAAAAACAAAAGTTTTAAAACCAGTTTTATCGTGCTTACAAAAAAACAATTAAAATAGTTGTGAAAAAGCGATTCTCGTCATTAAAAGTATCTTCGGGCTCGTGAAACTTTTCTTGCAAAAATCTTTTGATGATCTCATCAATGAACAGACATAAAGTGTAATCGTAGTAACATTCTCCCGCCTCCTTCGAGTCGATGCAAATTCACATTAAGAATTTCCGGAAAGCTACTGCAATTAGAAACTGCTTATTATGCAAGAGTTTCGTCACTGTCCAACGCTCCTTCGAAAGCTCATCTGAGATGTCCAAAGTAACAAATCCACCGAGATTAAAAGAAAGTTTTTTAAAAAGGCAACAAAAATCAAACACTGTTTTGGTTACGTCCCGAGAGGGCTAGTCGACGGACGCCTACTACGACACGCGACCAATTTAGAGTAAGACCTGTGGTTGGCTGCAAATTAGGAGCTATATTTATCTTGAGTGATGAAGCAAACAAAAGATTGTGTTTCCTACAGTTTTTTTTTCTTAACTATGTATGCATTGCGCAAACATTAACACATCTTTAGCCTAAATGTTAATTTTATTGATTGCAAGTAAATTTACCGAGAAACAGAGGTTCTTTTCAATATTCTGCAGTGATAAGATGTTTACATGACTGAATGACCGTTAGTGGCAAAGCAACGATAATATATTGGTCGTTGTTATTTGACCCTTCAGTTGTCAATCTTAGTTATTCAAAAGTATTCAGTTTTGAAGCTCTTTATCTATTCATTTACTACTTGGTGTCATGATCTTGTTTGGATTGATAGGTTTACAAATACGTTGCATTAACTGGCTACTAATGTTGATCTAAAGGGGAATTTAAGTCGCGTTTGAAAGAACTCGTTGTTCTGTATTGCGATATAATCAATTTTTATCGATGGCATCTTTATTTTCGCTTTTGAGAGAAATACATATCGACTGAAGCGAGTGAATGTATTGTCTGAAATCTCAGTCGCCCGCCTCGTCGTTCTCGCCTGGCCACCAAGAACGAGAGAGCGACAGACTTCTAAAAAATCTAACAGCATAAAGTGGGTTAGTTGAGGCAAACATATAAATGAAATAAATATAAATAAAAAGAAGTCACAACAATTTTAAAGCAACAGTTAGACAATCAAATCGAGCAAGCCCCTCAGTTTTGTTCAAACCGCAACTTAAACATACTTGCCACACACAAAATAGATTTGATGAAATACTTGTCAAGTTCGCAAACTCAAAATGTTATTTAAACCGATGTTACGGTTTAAAAATATAAATGCACCTCGCACGAATAGCTAGAGCAATCAAGTGTATACAAATTTGAGAAAGAGTCAGTTTTTTAAAAATGAGTATATATCCGACATCCCAACAGACTTTGACCGACTCGATAAAAAGCAAAAAAAAATCTAACCTTCTGCAAGTGTGTAAAAATAAGTATCAAGCAAGTATGTTGCGTCGCACATACATATTTCTGTATACGTTTTAAAAATTATATTCAAATATTTATTGACAACAGTCGTTGAAGCACTTTCTTGCAAATGGTCCTTTCAATGAATAGCTTAGTAAAATCAAATCATGGGCACATAACTTGAAGTCATCCATCTTTCAGCGACTTTATTAAGAATTATGTAAGTCATTAAGTGTTCAGAACTCACGGTCGATGCATAAATATATTCAAGCTTTCGCGGAAAAGTGAGTTTTCGTTCAAATATTTACATATTTACCTTGAAACGATTTATCGCCAAGTGCGGACTGTTACTGAATAATTTTCAGTATACCATAGTATAAAATAACTAAAAGGTCGTTTGAGACACTCGTAATGTATTCATGAAACATACTATATTCTTTAAGTATAATATTGTAAAATTTAACTATCAAGTTGTGTCTTTTATCATATATGCTCACATGAAATCAAAGCTTTAAAAAAAGACGATAGAATTGAAAATAGCTCAATTAAATGCAAATAAGTATATAAATTGAAGGAAAAATTCCTAGAGCTTGTGTTTAGAGTTTTCAGTTCTTTCATGGCAATGTTGTTATTTTTTCTTCACGGGACAAGCTGTGTAACGTTATTAGTCTCACTGTAAGTACACGTTTACAGCTGAAAAGGATACGCAGTCATCAATAAATCAATTGCATGTTTGTTTTTAGTGCTGAATATCTGAACGAACTGTAGATGAAGGACTTTCCCTGCAGCGACTCACAAAATGTCAGAGTTTCCCGTAATTTCGGTTTTGACAAAGTTCCTGGAGTGAATCTTCGCTGGACATTCTATAATGCATGATTGCCCGCAGTCGATATAATTTATATCGTATGAGTTACCGTACTGAATCAACATTTTATCTTCTTTCAACACAAAAGACCTTCAGCATTGAACGATCAACTTCCCCTATAAGAACTGCTTTTTGCTAAGTAATAATTAGTACTGTACTAAACTGAGTGCTAAATCTATGAACTAAGCATTTCCTGGTCGGCGGTGTCACTAACAATTGATACACCTTGCAAATTTGAAAATGTCGTTTCTTTGGCTGTTGATTTTATACATTTTTCACACCTTTTCTCTTTTGTACTATCTTGTATTGCTTGTGTTTCTCCGTGTATTTTCTCCCACTGGTATCTTCCTTCAAGAGGTGTATCGGTTTCGAAGTTAAAGTTCCATTTTTGATTTTTCTCTTCTATTTCCATCTTCATTGTTTTATAAAAATCTTCCTTGTTTCTTTTAATTGTTTCGCGATCTGGTTTTCCGAACAGGCAACGTCGAGCGGTGAATGTAGTAGGCTCCGTCATCTCTTAAAATGTTGCTTGATCCAAATGCTAAAGACTCAAAACTCCAATCTTGAAGAAAGCGAATGAATAATCTTAACTGGGACAAAAAAACACAATCCTCTGTTCTGACTGGTCAAAATATTTGTTTTGCTTACGTAATTGTCTCAAGCATATTTCCGTTAACGAAACATGTTTGAACTTGTAAGAGAAACTCCAAACTGACAGCTTGTACAGACACGCTCGAGACCAAATGGCCTACAGGGCTCATATATTTATCTCACAATGAACCACTTTTAATTACTCTACTGACAAAATAAACGAAATAATCCACTTTGTGAGGTCATAAAATATTTCTTCAAACAAATATGTACAAAATACACGGTCTATTGCACTCCATAAATACGATACCGTGAGACTTACATACAAGCTAAATATAAACACTATAAAATCGCCTGTAGTGGAACGATATTTCGTTCAGACACAAAACGAAGTTCAACGAATCTAAAATATGAGCAAATGTTTAACACAATTTGAAGGAAAATTTCTGGTAAAAACTGAAAAATTTCAAGGAAGAAGAACGAATTCCAAATATTTGCCCTTTGGTGACAAGTTTTGGTTCACATACTTTGATTGCATTTTCGGTAGTGTTTTTAAAGTCATTTAAACTTTTAATAAATTCAACGAGCGAGTGAACAGCAAGTTAAATGAATACAATGATGATTGAAACATCATACAAAATGATGCATTTGGTAATGAGATATACAGAATTCATTAGGTACAATATTTTCCATAAGATGAAAGCGAAATTCTCCCACGATACTTTTATAAAAAAAATCTCAGATTTAGTTGGGCGAATTTTGCAATATGTCATTTGACGTGTATAGCCATAGGGCTTATTCAAAAGTACAATCTTTGTTTTAAAAGAATATATTTTGTAAATAAATATCGAGCTTCAAAATTGGAAATTTTAAGAATATCTTAAAAGGAATATAGTTTTGAATGTTGAAAATCTGTAATCAAAATACATTTATTTATTACATAGATTGAGTGTTTTACTGTAAAATACGCCACTCGTAGATTTCATACATCTTATGAAACTACACCCGGGATACGAGTGACATATTTTCCATATCCCCATATCCTCACTAGACTTAATTAAAAATATAACACAAACAGCGGTGATAAACATTTTAAAAACATGCATTTTATGAACTTAACGTTTCGAATGCTAGTCAACATACATTTTCAAAAGTGTAACGGTTAAATTTTTATGAAAAGCTAGACTTCATTCCTTTGTTTTTCCTTTGTTTTTCGTCTAGTTTTTTTATTTTCGAAACACTCAAATCGATGTAATAAAAATAAAATTAAGCGTTGGCTTGAATATATGAAGTTTATCTTCTCGTGAAAAAAAGATTTCAAGAGTGAGCGCATATGTTCGCGCCACCGTGTAATATCCTCTATTTATTACATAGATATGAGTGTTTTACCGAAAAATAGACAACTCGTATTTTGCATACGAAACTACATTCGGGATACGAGTGACATATTTTCCATATGAGATATTTTTCCATATCTTCACTAATGAAGATATCGCTGACGTCATTCCTTTGTTTTTCGTCCATTTGTTTTTTGAAACACTCATATCTATGTAATAAAAAGAAAATTACACGTTGGCTTGAAGATATGAAGTTCATCTTCTCGAGGAAAAAAGTTTTTTCCACTCGAAGATAAACTTCATATCTTCGCGCCCCCGTGTAATATCCTCTCTCTATATATAAGAATAAACTCATAAGTTTTAGTTTTGCAAAATCTGAAATTTATATTAAAATTTGCGCGAGAAAAAAATAGAAAAGTCGACCTTACTGAGCTTTTTGGGGAATTCGTATAGCACTAGAGGAGTTGTACAAAAAACTTTTCAAAAATTCAATTAAGACCTTTAGAGTTTTTATTAGGTAATACATATAAATTTTAAAAAATAAGAAAACTTGCAAACAGAAATTTTGAAAAAAAAGTAATTTTACACTACCTGTTCAAAACCTGCTGTTTCCATGGAAACATTGTTATAAAAAAAAATCTAGCACCTTATACCTGGATAAATTTACTGGAAATAAAAGTCAAATTATTTCAGGATAAAATTCCCATCTATTCAAAAATTATTTTAAAAAAATGAGCGAAGGAAATGGGTTGAAGCAACCCTCCCCAGTGGGAATAGGATTAAACTGAATTTGAATTTGAGATTCATTGACAAAATGTCTGCTTGTTTCTCAAATGGAAAAGTGTATTTTCACTGTTTTATGTTTATGGACACACGTAGCGATGGTTACAGCAATTTGTCGGTAATGAAGTATGGCTTATGGCCAAGACGAGGCTGTAACTGGATTTGTTGGCAAAGATAAAAAAAGATTACGGCGATAACAATGATCATAAAGATGACAGGATTTAAGTGACAGATAAAAATCACGTAATCAACTTTTAAACAATTGCATGCGCAGGCGCAAGTTTTTTATTGTAAACGAAGGTTAGCTTATTAAATACTTTTAAAACTAACGGCAATTCTTTTTAAATGCTACATATAGCAACGACTCTTCTCGTTTCGAGGTGTTTGTTTAAGATGTATAGGCCATTTATCGTAATAGATGTAAGGTCTTAATTGGCTATAATTGAAAGAATAAAATGTTCGGCATGTAAAATTTATAATCGTCGTTAGTCATATTTATTGTCATCATCATAGTCATCTACCTACCATGGACAGTAAGATATGCAGACGATGATACTTTTTCAAACTGATTGGTTGCTGTACAGGTGTACCAACCCTCACTGTCAAGATCCATTGGTGAAATCCTTAAGACGGTGTTCTGTTCGCTCAGCACACCATTGTCAATTACCGATGACCCATTTCTTGTCCAGGTGTAACTAGGAGAAGGAAATCCAAAGGCTAAACATCGAAAAACTGTTGTCGAAACATGTTCAACTGTGCGATTCCTGACTGAAAACGCCATTCGAAGAGGCGGAACTGTAAAAAGTAGGAAATGAAGTAAAGTTAGAAGCACTATACTTCTGAAAAAACACACTTTTTTTTAAAAAAATAACTGTAAATTTTGCCAAGGCTCATTCTTAATTTTTTGGTTGCTTCAGACACAATTTGTTCTTAATTTTTTCTAATTTCCGTGAGCAGTTTAAAATGACGAAAGATCTAAACAAAAAGACAGGCATTGAAAAACAATTATATATGCTGATCGTCTGTATTTTGAGGAGATCTCTCTATTATCATTTGGGACAATGTTAGATATAATAATAAATGAGAAGCGGTACTTCCTGAATATACAATATTAGGTAAAGTTTCAGTTGGAAATGCTTTCGCTTTAAATCAGCAGCTTCTAGGAATTCGAAAGTGGTCAATTATTAAGTAAGGAGAAGCACTCTCTCTTCCCCATTTCTTTCATCCTCAACCTAACAATTGGGAAATAACAAAGATTATCGACGATATTTTCAGTATCTTGTATCTATAATAACAGCCACATTGTTCCTTTTCAGTCCCAATGCAAAACTGGTTTTAACTTGCTTTAAGTTGCTATATGAAAATTCTTTAATCCTTAAACTGTGGAGGGTAAGGAAGAAGGTGGGCCGACCCCCCTTCCCTTGTTTTTTTTTTAACTTTAAGATTTTTCTAATTCCATTTTAGTAGCTCATACTTATTAGTTAACACGTTTTTTGAAAATTATTTCAAATTTTATCAAAAACTATGTGTAACTGTTATTGCAATATTTTTAAATTAATTATTTATTATGCTAAGTGGTAGTACTAGTTTTGCACACACTAAAATGTTTATATTAGCATAGATATGCTTACAAACGTATTACAATTGTAAAATAAGCTTTCAAGTTATTGTAGACCAAATCAGAGGTGAGCTCGTGGAGTGGCTCACTCGGCTTCATGCGAAAAACATGTTTGGCTTAAACCGCAAACGACTAAAAATTGACCCAGTTTTTCTCAGCGACTTTTAATCGACTAGATGAGTAGTGATACGATTGGATGAAATGATTTTCTGTTGTTTCACTCTTCCCCCTCACATCCACTCATTCCAATGCTTGTTGGATCTCCACTCGCAAAAATGAATGAAAGACACTTCACGATATCATGAAAACATCGATTTTCCAACCATTCTTAGCCCATTACCTTTTTTTCCGTAAACTTCAACTTTTAAGCAAGGCCAGCCGGTCCATCGTGTTGGATTAAAACGAATGTACCTTGCAACTCTGTGAAACTCTACTACGAGACCGGCGTTGACAGCAGAGTTTGTCTGTAACTCCTGAGTTAGGAAACAAACGATGAGTAAAATTTTGTCTCAAAAGAGTTTTGTGTACTACACATGAAGTTGAACATAATTTAAGTTGTTAAAAATAATCAAGTTAAGAAACTGGTTAAAATTAATGAAATGACCAACATATGTTTAACAAGTTATTTTAATCAATTTTCCAAGACGAATGATCAATTTTAGACACAGACTCAGTTCCACCACATACAATGTCCACTGACCCTTACTAAATTTTTTCAAGTCTTCACACCTGGTCCCGCAGATTTTGAAATTTCAGACCAAGGTATTCATACCCTTTAGCGCTCCATAGATCTTTCATAACTTCTATCCATGTATCCCCTTTTCCTTTCATTTCCATTAACTGGGGCTCTGTCGGATGTTATTAGCTCCTGTGTCTTTTTCTTGCATTCGAGCACGTCGTTGTTCATTTGAACCGTCCACTTCACCTTTGATTTTCTTGACATCTTGTGGTGGCTATACGATTTTGATATTTTTATCTAATTTCAAGTTTTATACTACGTATTCTGAACCAAAACCGTCTCAGTAAGGTCTAATAAATGTTCTAATGAATGCATATCGAGGGTTAAATGGTTGAAAAGAATAAAGAATAAAATGATTAAAAAATAGCGGACCAAGCAGTGACACGTCCGTTCAAACTCAACACGAAAACACGTTTGAAATTGCATTTGCTAGAGAATGATAATTTCAAGTACGAGGATATCAGACCTACGTCCAACCAACCCGCTACTTTCTTTGCGACTGCAAAAACTAACAAGTTTGACAGTTTTGAAGATATAACAGCCGAAAACATCAAACTCAGACCTATCGTCAGCACTTGCGGAACATAT
>JANCMA020566481.1:0-10058 GCA_024336925.2 Zoanthus solanderi
TTGATCAATTCTCATTTTCTCATCACCAAATGTCATATTTTGTATGTGTTATATAAGGAGAAGTTGGTTGTTGGTAACTGACTGGCACTGAAAGGGTTAAATGACAAAAATCTAATTTTTTGCTATACAGCTTATATTACTATCTTTTTAAAAATACTAATACGGTTTAACATGGATGGTTATATATCTTGTTCAATTCGCGGACTGACGGGGGTAAGGGTTATTCCTCTTCCTTGATAAAACGTCCTAAATTGTAGTTTGTAACGCATGAGCTACCTCATAAAAAACGAACAGACCCTGGGCCATAATTAAAATCAGAAATGCCCAAATTCTAGATCTACTAGTTTGAAATATGTTCAATATACTAGACCTATAAAGACTTAGGAAAGTAAGACCACTTTAACAAATCAAATAAAGCAAAATGTCAACAAGCTGTTTTTCGCATAATTTTTCCTACATCTGTTTTTAGATTTACTCGTAATTTTTAAAGTTGCCGAAATAAATGGCAACTTTCAAACAGTTTAAGTAAAGAATCAAAGTTTTTCAAGTGGTCTTAAGTTAATTTAAGGAAAAATGTTGACCAAAAAAAAAAAACATTTTTGCGTCATAGTGCGATTTTAATAAGGCGACTTAAGAAACCGGCGAAGTGGTTCCCTCATTCTGCAACAGCTGTAGTGAGCAATGTTAGAAAGTAAAATCAATACCATGCATGTTGTTCATTAAATGTCAGTTTTTAAATTCTAAGTTGCTTTAGTTAGTATCAAGTTATGAAAATTATTTTTACACAGCATTGATATATGACGAATATTTAGAAAATTGAAAACCTGAGTAGACCTGAACTGGTCAGTTGTGCTTTTTGAGCAACTTTTGGCATTTGGAGCATTTGTTTTTTTCGATTTTAGCAACTTTGCGCTTCCTTTTAACAACTTTACATATATAGAAAGGAAACATCCATTTCTGACAAAAACAATTAATAGAGAGCTTAAGCACCCGGCGTTCTTGTTGTCACGGACGCCGACCGAACTAAACTGTCAGCAGATGCCGCGTACCTAAACACGTCATGCGGTCTTGGACGGAGGCCTACAAGCTGCTTTTTGCCTCCGTGTTCGTTTATCAGTAGTGCAAAGCTTTTTTTTTTTTTTATCAAAGGAATGGCTTCAAGCACCGAACAAAGCGTCAATAAATCTTTGTAAGTAAATATTTTACTTACAATTACTTTAACAATGACTTTTGCTCCAGGTTCTTGCCGTATCACGACGTATGTGCAACCAGTTTTACAATTTAAAGTTTGTTTACGACTGAGCTTTTCAAAGTTAGTTTTCGCGCCTTTTTACCCTGCGTGCGTCGTTGTGATATGCGCGCTCCTTCAGTAAAAACTTCGCGTCAAATACGCCGTTCTCGATCCAGTCAACTCACGGAAAATAGACCTCCGTCAAGAAGAAATGTTCCGGTGCTTAAGTTCTCTAAGTTTAAAAAGAGCAACTTTTCAAAACTTTGCAAGCACAGTCTTTTTACCTTTACTTAATTGAAAGAATTGAATGTTGATGAATATAGGTGATGTGCCTGCGAGAAAAGAGGAAACTATTTCTACAACTGGTGTTTCTTTGCCAACGATATCAAGGAATTCGACAAGGACTAAAGGTAAATATTCTTCCAATTTCATTAATGGCATAATAGTCATAAGCTTATTTATATTTTGTTGTTGCAGCTGTTGTCTTACTCTTTTATTGCATTTGCATTTCTTTAATATTTGGTAGCTTATTATATTATATCTATATCATATTGAATGTTTACAGGTTACTTATATTCTATTGCTGGATAGCTCTGCAAAATATATGGCAACATTTTCCCTTACAGAATGAATTGGCAGTTAGTTATTCATCATTCCTTTGTTTTGATAGTTAAAACTTATTTTTCTTGTTGTTTCCAAAATGGGAGTCAATTGGAGATTAAAACATTACCCAAGCAGAGCGCTCGAATAGTCATTTTAACCAAGCAGAAAGCTGCTTGTTAACTTTATCAATAGTGCAGCGTTTCCTTCGTTTCTCTTTAATCAAGTCTAGTTCCTATATTGTTGTATCAGTAACCCTATCGGGGCCACTTGTAGACTCTCCTGAACACCGGCAGCATTTCGCGTTCCCAAATCTTTTTAATTGTTAAATTTCAGTGCTAGAATCGCTTTAGAAAGCCGACTCCGAAGTGAATTCCACCTTTTTTTCATGACAAAATAATTCAATGCTCTAGAATGCATGCTTGTCGGTTGCTGGCTGTACAAACGCAACCTTATCAACAACAAACTAAGCGTTCCCATAGAATTTCAAACTCGTTCCCAGGGAGGGAGAGGGGGGAAGGGTGCTTTTCTCTAGATGCTGTGGGGAGGCCACCACCTGGGACAAATCTTTGGGAATGAGGTTGGTGTAATTTCCTTCGTTTTTCCTCCTATCGCCGTCTTCATCTTCTTCCATTATTAAATATGAATCATACTGAAAAATAAGTACTTAATCACTGCATTGTTTCGTAGTAGAATTTTAAAATAAAAACAGTACATGATATGCAGCTGAAACTCAGTCAGTATAAAAACAAAATCACAAAACGGTTCATTGATTAATAACTGCATCAGCATGAGATACCTAAAATATTGCATAGCTATTATATTCTCTGCCGGTATGGAGCTTGACTCTTGCTTTCAGAGCTATTGTAAGTTGCTTAGTGAAACTATATGTGAAGTTAGAGCTAATCACTTAAGAAATAAAACATGTTTTCCGTGCCTTCATGGCCTGGTGAAAACCAAATTGTAACTCAACTAAATATTCCCTAGATATTTTATGCACGATTTTGAAGTGAGTTGTTTAAAATAAATACTCGATAGGTGAAACAACAGTTCAAGAAACGTTAATGACAACCAAAGCTGTGGCTCTTTCCACCGAATCAAGGAGAGATGAAATTGAGCCAACGTTGGGTCAAAAGAAAAAAGAGGTAAAAAAATATTTAATTCGTAATTTACAGTAACAATGCAAAAGCGAGAATAAAGTTTGGCATTGCAGCATAAATAAAAACAACAATAGTAACAATTTAGTAACAACAATAGTAACAACAATAGTATCACTCTGAAAACAGTTTGTTTACATCAGCGACTATCCAATAAATGTATTAACGAAAGGTAGATATAATTTCTTTCAAATTTTGGATAAGAAAAAAAAATTCATATCTTTAAGGAATTTAACAGACGGATTAAAATAGAGTAGTTATTCATCAAAAGTATAATTTTTATCAACCAAAGTTCTAAAATCAAATGTTCTTAAATTCATATTAACGTTCAGAATTTCCTTTATAAAATTTTTTCTACATTCTACTCTACGTTTGAAGTTCTCTGCTATAACTAATAATTGTTATGTTGTAATCGATACATTATAATGTAAATTGGAGGGTACAAATAAAGTTGTTGTTGTTTACGTTTTAAGGGTGTTTTCCCTGCAACTAAATAATAAAGAAACGGTTCGCGGTATGTTTGACTTTAGGTATTTCTGAATATTCCTCAAAAACGAATTAACACTTCGCTCAGAACTTTTAAAAATAACGAAAAAGAAAGTTGTTCTTGCTTAGTCTAAAATCCGTTTTTATTAAGAAATAAAACATATGATCCGTGCCTTCATAACTTGATGAAAACCGAGGCAAACGTTTTGGAAAATTCGAGAGCAGATCAGTTAAAACCCAGACGCAGTCGAGCGTTTTCACCTGCTAAAGAATTCTCACAAATTTTGCCGAGTTTTTCACCAGGCTATGAAGGCACGGATAACATGTTTTATTTCTTTTATGAAATTATTTTCCGTCTTAACAAAAAGAAAGACGATGCACGAAGCACGTTTCATTCTTGAAACAGTAAATTCTCACAACTTGGAGACAGCCAACCATATTACCACGTCATTTTCGTGCTTCATAGCGCTATAAAAACACACTTGTAGACCAAACATTTTTTTGCCATAAAAAAAGACTAATAAAAATAACAAAAAAACATACTAAATAGCATCTTAAATTAATTTAGCACACATCAGAATAAAAATCAGATGAAGTATGTATCAGTACTGTGGCACAATCAATTTGTTAATGGAAGCATAACATTGTTAGTTACATAGAGCACTTGCTAATGTATATTTTGTTAAATACATGACTAGCTATGGCTATAGAAGTTCTAAATTAGCAAATACTTTGAGCCAATTTATTGTACTTTTTCTAATGTTTACGTTTTCTGCTGTAGTTTTATATGCATCGACTTCCTTCTCTCTAACGTTTTTAAAATCCGGACGCCATTTTGAAACCGTCGCCATAGCAATTTTGTCACATCAGATGCATGTAAAATTACAAATTTTGAATGAAGTTTCTGTCAAAATTAAAGAGTATTTTGTTACTAATGGTATTATGCTGGAAAGCAGACCCTAGTTTCGAAATTTCCTGAGAGTCATCCCGCATTCTTTGTGAATTCATGGTCCGTCTTTGTGAGCATTTTTTACGAACCTCCCTGGACCAAATCCGAAACTTCTCGTTCTTAACAGTAAGCAAAAGCAGCTTACCCCATTAATCAATCAATTAAGACTTCCTTCAGTTTAGGTCATTAATTTACTTTGGGATCATAAATAACGTAATGATCAGAGGTATAAATAACACATACATGCATGCTAGTACCAAGTACCTGCAACCAAAGATAAAATAGGCAGCTGCGGGTATTAACCCTTAAAACAACCGCAAATAAAAGTTAACCTGGACGCTAGCCCACTTTCTGTACGTAAACAGGAATGGATTCAGGTGTAAACCAAAATTCACAATATTCTAGCCACCGTTATTTACAGGAACCTGACATTACTTTTTTTGTCCATTAGACTTTAGCGACCAGATCTCCCAAAGCTCGTTCTGGCGTTCAAGATAACATCAAACTGGCTATTATCATTGGTGCAACTGTCGCCTCTTTACTTCTGATCATAACAGTAGTTGTAATAGTAGTTCAAAGATATCGCAAGAAAAGGTAAGCAACAAGGAAAATCATAAACTTGTTTGCAGGATTTTTGTTCAAAGGCTGGTTATAAGTTTGACCCTGGAGTAAGAAAAATTTCAGGTAAATAGCAATTTCTTCTCTAAAAAAAATAGCGATTCTTAAATAAAATAGTATTCAGAATTTGCTGAAGAAAAAAATCATTATCCAAAAATTATAGAAAGTCATAGTTCAAACGCTTCTCTTAACGTTGCAAACAAGAACACGGATTAAAAATCAAACCTCAAGTTAGTACTAATCATCTTCTCAACACATGGGCCCTCGCGAATAAAGTGCCTATGAAACGAAACCAGTTTTTACATTTCTAAACAGATCAATTCAAAAGTACTAAGTAGAGAAAGTTTCAAAGAAGTTGGATAAAATGCTTTCGAGATACAGCTGCCAAAATTTGCAGGTTTTACGCTGATGATTGACAAGCTCATTATGCATTCAAGGATCAGCTTTCTCGTTTCTGTGACGTAGTTTTGTTTGCAAACTTTAAAAGCGACAGGAGAGAAAAAAAAAGATTTTTGTCATATTTCGACACTGACTCACAGCACGGAAATCAAACTCAAGCTATTACAAGAAAATGATTTTATCTTTATCTAGAAAAAATTTATCAAGTTTATACTATTTTTAACTTGCATAAGTTTGCTTTTTTACTTAATCTCTCACATACTCTATGTACCAAAGCAAACAAAATGACGCGTGAAATTTGCTAATTTGCATCTTAATGGTAACCACAGAACTCGAATCTTTCCAAACGCGTAGCATCTCTACAATTTATCTTAACTCTCCGAAATTTTGCCTGTTTATCTTTCTTATCATGATCTTTCAGACAACCAAAAACTGTTTTGGCTTCATAGGTACTTTAAGTATCAGGAGTATTGAATCAAAGTGTTCTGTAAGGGCTATATGGTGGTAAATGGACGATAAATGCATGAATCAATGGACGGATAGTAGGATGGAGTAGAACGACGGTGGCAGGGGGGCCAATTTTTTTAAAATTTTTTATCGAGGGATGGGAATAACTTAAAGCAAGAATTTTATATATAGAAGGATGGACGGAAAGATAGATTGATAGAAGAATGAGTTGATTGATGGGATGGATGGAAGAAGTATAAAAATATATAAATTGATAAAATAAAGTTATATTGCTCTGGTCGAATTCGTATCCATTGGTATTTTATCAATCGGATGTACGGATATCATTGGTGAAAGGGTGAAAAGCATGATGGCTGAATGGAGCGACATATGATCGGATGGCTAGGATGGTAGACAATAGGACGGATACAATGCTTGATTGATAGTTGCAATTTGGTAAATAGATAATAGGCCCTTTGTAGTTCGGGGTCACGTGACACCAGCTACCTTAAAACAATCAACTATGACAAAATTATATCTAGAAACGGAAAGAGAAGGTTGACATTGTAAAATGGCAAAGTTTCAGCTCTTTACATTAAATATGTAAAAAATGGCAAGCAACAGAAAATAGGATATATTCTAAGGATTTGTATGACTGGAGAGCAAGCCTTGCTCTCCAGTACCATTTTTACATACATTTCCTTAGAAAAATTTTGATTATGTATTCGTTGTCATTTTTGAAGTATTTAACTTTGAGACTTGAAACTCTGCCTTCTAACTAATTTTAATCTGCTCTTTCCATTTGTGACCATCATTTTGGCATAACTAATTAATTAAGGTGGGTGTGATCACGTGACCTCTAACTGAAAAAGGCCTATTGCAAACGGCATGCGATTCCATCTATTCAACGATTGAACAAAGGATCTTTACTAATGTGATTTTAATTAACGTCCTAATTTTAGATATATAGTGAGTTCGAGACCAAAGCTTGTAAGTGACAGCACAATATGGAACCCTGCGTACGGTATGTGTCACACACGGACGTATATTACATTAGCATTTTTTTTTTCTACATTGACATTCTGATACATCTCCCACTACAAGTGTTTTTCAAACATAGCAAACCTAACTCCTTATAATCGGCTTCATAAGAGTAAACAACTTTAGATAATGGATGAACAAAGATACATAAAACTTTGAGTTTAAAATTGAGAAAGCGAATCGAAGTGATAAACCTTTGGATCTATACGTGCTAATTGCATGCAAGAATCTCAAAACTGCTGCATGCGTGAATAAACCGTTATACATTCATAATGTAAAAGCGCAATGCTTGTTGGATGTGGCTCAATATTTTTCATGGTAGTTTAAAGGGGTATAACCCGCTACCAATGTGGCCATAGTGCCCAATATAGTGGCTTCAAGTTAGCTACTGGCACAAACGTGCTATCTGTACTTGAGTTCATCTTTATAGACACATCCCACAAGCATTACGCTATTACCATTACTTATGTTCTTTTTGGGAACCTGAATATGCCATGCTGATAAGGCCTAGCAATCTCAAAACAGCTGCTATTAAGATTTAGCGAAGGCAGCTAGCCCGCTCAGGGGTAAGCCCTGGCGTTCTACTACACGAAACAGCTGTCAATGGCTACTAGCAATCAGAGTCACTATTTCTTATGGTTGTTTAAAGGGTTAAAGCCCGCCACCAACGTGGCCATAGTGCCCAATATAGTGGCTTCAAGTTAGCTACTAGCACAAAAGTGCTATCTGTACTTGAGTTCATCTTTATAGACACATCCCACAAGCATTGCGCTTTTACCATTAGTTATCTTCTTTTTGGGAACCTGAATATGCCATGCTGATAAGGCCTAGAAATCTCAAAACAGCTGCTATTAAGATTTAGCGAAGGCAGCTAACCCGCTCAGGGGTAAGCCCTGGCGTTCTACTACACGAAACAGCTGTCAATGGCTACAAGCAATCAGAGTCACTATTTCTTATGGTAGTTTAAAGGGTTAAAGCCCGCCACCAACGTGGCCATAGTGCCCAATATAGTGGCTTCAAGTTAGCTACTAGCACGTTTGTGCTATGTATACGTTATACATTCAAGTGTTTACATTCTTTCTCAAAATTGATTGGCGAGAGAAATAAAGGAAGGGTATTTAATTTTTTTAGTTTATAAAAAAGATGTATTCAAATAGTAAGAAGTTTGTGCAACAACGACGGAAATAATGCCGACTACATTTGTGAAATTAGTTCTCGTTTTGGGTGCTTCTTTTTTAGACTAATATTTGATTTTTTTTTTTTCTCAATTTGGGCCAAAAATTCTATAAAGGTAAAATGTTCCAATTTGAACTGAATAAGCAAACAGAAAACAAAACACAAAAAAAAGGTTTTTGACGGTTAAGATGTCTGTTTCCATGAACAAACTGAAGATTTTTCCTCCTTTAATACTGCATTCACCGATATGAAAAAAAAAAAAAAATTCTACGTTTAGAAAACTTCACAGGTCAGTGTTCATCTTGAATTTAGTTTTTCGCAATATTGAAGTTCATCTCGGAAAGCAATTTGTTTTCAGTCTACATTATACTAAAACAGAAATTTCTTTTTACTATAGAAATTAGATTGAAATCCTGAATAAACTTGTGGAATATGGTTAAAATGAACTATTTTCGGATATAAATATCAAACTGGAATGGCCAGTACAGGAACAAAACATGGGTGAAACGAGCTATTCCCGGAATGAAAGTCGTTTTAGAATGACTTGTACAGGATTACAGTATAAATTAATTGAATTCATGTATAAATAACCCTAGAAAGGAAGACAACGGCGTGCTATAAGGAGGTAGTCAGTTAGTTCCACTTCAAAACGAGGTATTATATTTAGTACTTAAGCAGCCAGTGGACTATTGCAAAGCCTGCATTCTAACTGACTACTATATTCTTTCGGTTTATTCTCAATAGTCCCCTAGTACCGAAAACGCACGTTTAATTTTCATGATTTATTTCTATTTAGACATTTGTAGAATTGTTGAGTGATACTAAAACAAGACTTCTAGACCTTTGGTCTTTAGTCCTATGCGCTGTTAGGGCAAGTATCGCTGGCGCAGTTGGTAAGATCTCCGCCTGCTAGCCACAAGTCTGATCAATAGCTATGCCGAGATTTAAATATTTGAGCGACCCTTTTCCGACTAGGTTAACTTAGCTTTCAATCATTCCGGGGTAGGTAAATGAGTACCAGCGTCTGCTAAGAGCTAACCTGCGAATGATTGCTGTCTCGCACAGGGATAATCAAAGACTCTCAGAAACCGGAGATAAACACCGGCTCCAATGAGCTACTGGGCTCGAAAAAACATTTAGCTAGCTTATGCGCTATTCATAAAAAGCAATTATTGCTCCCCGAAATCAGTGAGGCTGATTGCTAACTCTTTTTTCTACCTAGTAATAAAATTAAAACTGTATAACTTTTGTCTTGTTGATCTTAGGAGTCAATCCGGGTGTGGATAACGAACGATTAGAAGAGGAGCAACAATCAGATTCAAATGATGTAGCACCGCCAGCATTGAAAGTTGTCGGATCGTCTTACTTACAATACGCACATCACACTGATGGAAACCAAGTAGTAGTTAATCACAATGTCTATAATTTCAAAGTTTAAGAATTTTATGTTGCATAACTTTGTATTACGTACATGAACATATATTATGTGAAAGGCAAAGATTTATCACGAAAGCGCATGATTTTTATTCCCACCACTACAACGTAAAATTGTTGTTAAGTATCGAGTATAACTACTCAGAACTGACGACACAATGTTATTGATTGATACGTGGCAAACAATGCCGGCGGACTAAAAACTATGAGAATTCTCGTGTTATAAAAATGTACTCCAATGCCAGTCAAAAACTTTCGCTTATGGCCGCTTTTTGCTGAACTATAAATTATAGAAAAACTAAGCTAAGGGATCTACCATTAGAAAAGTAATGGGGGGGAGGGGGGGATGGTGGGGAAAAAACAAAAAAAAAAATTCAGTCATGCGAGCAAAAATGATAGAGAAAATATTCGTGCAAAGAAGGTAAAGTAAATAATTCATGCACAAGGAAAAGTTTAATATAGAAAACATTTTATAAAGTGTTCAAAAGTTATTAATATTTAGCAGTAAAAAGCACTATTA
>JANCMA020566585.1:0-10057 GCA_024336925.2 Zoanthus solanderi
TTACCTATTTATATTAGATCTGCTGACAGTGTTTCTACTTTTAAATCTAAACTTAAAACTTATCTTTTTAAATTAGCATATGGACTTTACAGAATTTTATGATAGTTATTTTATTTTACTTTTTAGGTATTATATATATATAGAGAGAGAGAGTAGCGACAGCAATAACTTTGTCTACTTTTACAAATATATATATAACAACTCAATAATGAGTTACATTACTCTAAGAGGGATAGTGATCCTAGTTATTCCCACTTTACACTGATCAAGGAATGGAGCGAGAAATGGCTTGGTGAAGGCCAGATTTTTCTTGAGATTGCTCAATGGGTAACGCAAAATACCCCCAAACCAGGGGTCGCCTTTGGGGACCTTCTTTTTCGCCAAAGCTGATTCAGTTTTCCATCCTTCCGAGGTCGGTAAATGAGAAACCTACCTCCCCCAATTCGAACCTTGCGAACAGGCCTAAGCTTAGACTTTAATGTTTTTTTTTATTCGAAAGCTTACACATGATCTTGTAGGTTTCAGATTCCAAAAAACGTAGCTTTATTGAGAGCCCCTCGACCCCGCTTGGTCCTCCCGTCAAGAAAGCTAAGAAGACCTGTGTACGCCGCCTTAATTCTTGGTCATCGTTACCAATGGTACTTCCCATGATTACACCGGGCAAGAAAAGTCCAGAAGTTCCAAAAGAAAAGTCTAACACAATGAAACAGAGGCTAAAGACCCCTAAACGCTTGTCTTCCTGGAAATCTTTGCCTGCAATGGTCACACATTTGACTCTATCGAGTCGTCAAAAACGGCTAAATAAAACGGACACTGTTGCTAAATCTAAAAACTTTTCTCTTCGGCCGGAGGACGTAGAATTGTGCAAGAGGCTAGATATGTGTCGCGATTGTGCAACGCTGGTGGAGAAGGCATCCGTTTGTGAAAAATAAACATTTTTGTCAGTTGACGGATGATTTACAAATCAGAACGTGAACTAAATGCAACACGATAGTTCAGGGGGCCATTCTAAAAGTCTTGTGATGCATGAGTGTGAAAAAAAAACAGATGAAATAGTTCTTGCCTGCAAAGCAAGCTGAGAAAAAAACAGCACAACGACAAGAACAGAAAAATTAAAAAAACAACAACAACAGCAACAACAACAGCAAAAAAGAAGGGGCAAGAAAAAGAACAAATTGAATGATATGTAATTAGAATAACTGCTCAGGAAGATGCAATAGAATCACAGTTCTTGTTTAGCCTTAAGCGCTTTTTTCCAGTTGTCAAATTTAAACTGTTTTCATTTGTCCCTCGCCTCTGTAGTGTTATCTTGAAATATATATTTAATGTTAAAGGAGAACTGAATGCTACAATTATCCTATTTTTGTTTGAATCTATTTGTATTAATACTAGATTAACTCGAGTTTGTTTTTTAATTAAAATCAAATTACATTGAAAAATTAAATATAGAAACTAAGAAAACTCTCTAGAAAAGGTTTGATATCGTGGTCGCAAATGAGATTGTCAGCGGTCTGGTATGACGTAGGTTACGATATTCAGAACTTAAATATGGCTGTGTGCTTCGAAATCTTGATAATTTTTGGGTGATCTATGTCTTGTGAAGTTGTTTTTCTTTTATAGCAGCCAAAAGCGGCACAGTAACCATGTTTTTCCTCGTTTTAATCATTCTAGTATAGTAACCTACGTCATAAACAACCGCTGACATCTCATATTGAGCCGCCGATCAAATCTTGTTGATTCGATACAAAACATCAAATTTTTTTGAACTGCGCGGCTTACAGCTTAAAAAACTTCATATATTTGTTCTACTATGCCTAAATGTTAAAACGATGAAAAGTCAATTTTAGGGTTCACTTCTCCTTTAACTGCAAGGAAAATTCATTAGAGTCACTGTTTACACCCCATTACAAACTCGGACTCCATAATCGTTGGAGTGGAATTGTTGGACTTACACTGAAAAAGTGACCTGATCTTCCAGTTATGGCTTTAAAACTCAGTTGGTTAGCGCACTGCACCGGTATCGCAAAGAATCACAGGTTTGAGTCAATTTTTCAGGTTCTCTTTTGTAATTTCCTAAACTAAGTAAATAAACGTGATATTTTTACACACTGTAACATCACTGTTTACGCCACCAGTCCCCATAACCATTAAACAATTGCTGCTTATAACAGGAGTACAGGCTAGATCACTGTTGAGAACTCTTGGAAAACAAATAGCAGTCCCAGAGGTATATCTTTTTCGAGAGTTGACTGCGATATCTTATGCATTCCGCATTCGTTGACCTGTCGGAGTGTAACGTACTCACCAGATTGTTTGCATCAAATTTCAAACGATTTCGAATCTTTCCTTTATCATCAACACCAAACACTGCCTTTCTGATCAGAGTTGCTGAATAGCGATGGAATTCATCGAACGGAATTTGGGCAACCGAACCTCTGATTCTGCTCGCTGCAAAAAAACAGAAAACTAAATTATACCATAAATAGGATGCTGCGTCGGTGTTTCTACAGAAACAGTTTTAAAAGTTTTTAAATTTTACACCGTAGTGAAAAAGAATTAAAAAAAAAACTGAAGCCATGTTGTTTACACTGAAGAAAAACTTGCTGTCTACCCATACTATCTCCAGGCCCAACGCAGCCATTTTTAGTGCCCAGGGCGCCACTCAATTTTGTAGCGTGGAATACTCTTTGGTCTCCACTCTCCAATTAATTTTCCTTGTTTCCCTTTTCGATCATCCATCATTTTTTTCCGAGCTTCTACTTTTTGGCTCGAATTGAACTACTCAGTGAAGTGATGTTTTTCCTTGAGTGAACCGTGAAACATTTACAACAACCACTTATATCTTTACTAACATCTTCCAACCTCTACCTCATTCCCCCCCCTTTCCTTTCCTTTATAAGGTCTCCTCGCTTTTTATTTCCAAGAGTTTTTTTACTCATCTGCTTTATCGCAGACCTTCCTTTTGTTTAAGACCTGAGAAGAACCGCCATCATTCACGCCCCTGCCCTGAGGAACAAAGTTGGCGGTCATCATTCCCCCCCTACCCTGAGGAACAAAGTTGGCGGTCATTATTCACCCCCCTGCCCTGAGGAACAAAGTTGGCGGTCATCATTCACCCCCCTACCCCGAGGAACAAAGTTGGCGGTCATCATTCACCCCCCTACCCTGAGGAACAAAGTTGGGGGTCATCATTCACCTTCCTAGAAGTTGGTTTAGAGAAGCCATTTTCACCCAGAACAGAAGTAATACTTCAACTTCATAAAGCCAACAACATCAGTACTTACCAACGTTCTTGCAAACAAAGCCAATAAAGTCTGGAGTGGAGAAAGCTTTCTGCACAGAATCAGGGTCAGCCTCATCAATCTTAAAAAGTTACAATACAAACAGAACATTTTAGTTATGCGCATATACTCATCACTTCCAACTATCCCATAAACTAATACAAACATTGTCAGTATCGTTTCTAAGAATTTGAAAACACTGCCACATTATAAGCCAGTTGCAAGTTTCTTTCAAGTTCTCCCTAAAACAAGGCACTGCTGGAAAAGAATTGTTATTTACAGCGATTACCTTAAAATAGTTATTCATGGCGAGTAGAACCCAAAATGGTTATTCATGGCGGTTAACTCAAAATTGTTATTTGTAGCAATTACCTAAAAATGGCTATTCCCAGCAATTTCACCTTAAAAATGTTATTCATGGCGAGTAGTACTTAAAATGGCTGTTCACGGTGGTTACCTCAAAACAGTTATTCATGGCGATTTTGATTCTCAATCTTGCGTGATCAGATGTCTCCACCTTCAAAGAAAAAAGTTAAACCCGTTACAGCGACACAAAGCCACATAGGACTAAACTGCTCCTTTTAATGCTAATAATTACTTATTCCGTTTATTCGGTTGCAACAAAAACTTTAAAAATGTACATAACGACCGACACATATGTTACTGTTTGCTGTTTTCAGAACTGAATTTGAACCATTCTGTTTTTAACTTTTATTCTGATACTTTACTAAAAGTGATGGTAGACTTCCAAGCTCCTTTTGGAAAGAAAATCAAAGGGAACAACTTAAAGATCAATTGAAAACCTGTCAAGTTGTCAAAACAGTATTTGCTTGCAGTACATGAAAAAAAATTCCTATAATAGCACTCATTCTTAATGCTTGTTTCAAAATATACTTACATTGTTTCTTCTACTTCTACAGACTTCTTTATTACCTTGCAACTTCTACTTCTTATTCAAAAACTTAAGGTAACATATATACGACAGTTTCTTTGCCAGCAAAATAAAAAAACTTTTCAATCTCAAGTTTGTTACAATTTAGACAACAAATTTGAAGCTTTGCAAAACAGCAAACCAGCTTCTTCTCTCGAGCAACTTTACTAACTGAATACTAGTAACAGCTATCACTAAGTGCCAACAAGCAAGACAAAAATACGAGGACGACAGAGCTGAGCTGTGCAAGCACTAAGAACAGGTGCTCTCATTTTACTATGTGAAGACCACAGAACTGACCTGTGCAAGCACTAAGAACAGGTGCTCTCATTTTACTATTCGAAGACGACAGAACTGTGCTGTGCAAGCACTAAAAACAGGTGCTCTCATTTTACTATTTGAAGACAACAGAAATGAGCTGTGCAAGCACTAAGAACAGGTACTCTGATTTTACTATGTGAAGACCACAGAACTGAGCTGTGCAAGCACTAAGAACAGGTGCTCTCATTTTACTATTTGAAGACCACAGAACTGTGCAGTGTGCAAGCACTAAGAACAGGTGCTCTCATTTTACTATTTAAAGACGACAGAACTGAGCTGTGCAAGCACTAGAACAGGTGCTCTCATTTTACTATTTGAAGACCACAGAACTGAGCTGTGCAAGCACTAAGAACAGGTGCTCTCATTTTACTATTTGAAGACCACAGAACTGAGCTGTGCAAGCACTAGAACAGGTGCTCTCATTTTACTATTTGAAGACCACAGAACTCAGCTGTGCAAGCACTAAGAACAGGTGCTCTCATTTTACTATTTGAAACTGATTTATGTCGGTGTGTACTTTATGGCAATCTTCATCAGTTCTGACACTTGTCAGACAAAATGTCTTCGATAAAATGAATAAGCCGCTCTTTGTTTAGTGAAAATGTTTTGTGCGTGATTGGCTCACACAAAACTGTTGTTACATTAAATTACATACAGGTCGACATTTTTTCTCCCTGATTTCTACACGTGCACCTGAAAATTTTGCTTTGCGTATTCAGTACTCAGTTCTCTTTCACGACAGGATTTAATGGGGCCGAAACTAATTGCAGAATTGCATGCAACCTAGGTATCCCGCTGATGAACAGTAACTGTTTTGCTATTTTTATTTTCAGCAGCATTTTAGTTATGTCTATTCAGATATCTATGATGCTGCCGCCTCGCCAGACTCGCGTCTTCGCTTGCCTGGTTTGCTGGCAATAAATTAATTATTCAGGGCATATAGTCTTTGTCATGTGTCAATTTAATTTAACGATTGCGCAGTAGAAGCTACACACAGTATCTTGTATAAAAACATTCTCTGATTTGACAGTACCTCTAAAATATCTGTAATGAAGTCGGGTCCTAGCATTAAACAAATCGTCTTCAATGCATTGGGACGCTTTGGCTTTCCAGCTGAAACACGAGAAAAACCAAACTCATGGGACAATTATTTGATTAAGGGTATTCAAAACCTAAAGACCACCAAAGAAAGAAAAACAATTTTTCTTTATCACACAAGATTTTTATTGCTGCACTTCTTCAGAGCAAACTCAAACAGCCAGTTTAAGCTCAGATCAATAGCACCTGCACCACACAAACGACTCTTCTCTTAACTTGCAGTAGGCCATGCCATTCTGATAAGCACCCATAAGGGAAATCAGCTATACATAGCTGCCAACTTCTATAATAATACGACGTGTGCATTCGTAGTAGGCACTACTGTACTTTTGTTTTAAATAAGTTTAGGCCAAAAAGATTCAATTAAAAATGATTGCCGGCCTTTAGATTCGGGTCTTACAAATTACACTTCCATTAGCAATAGAAAAAATCCAATTCTCATCCAAAATTGATCTTATTATTATTACTGTCATTACTACTTATATAATTATTAGATGCTTTTGTATATGATGATAATCTTTTTATATTTGTCACGTACCACTCAGACTGAGGACGTTGAAGTTTTCATGTGGTCCCAGAATAACCTGGTGAGAAAATCAAAATATATTTTTAACTAAAAGACAATAAAAAGCAAACAACATGGTTCGCGACACTTATAGTCACTAACAGCATAATTTGATTTATGATGTGTACAATTGTTACTACAATAGCTATATTCACAACTTTTGTCAAATAAGAGCTCTGAAAAATAAGGAAAACAACCGCGGACGAACGACAAACGTTGGAATGCACAAAGCTGACTACCTGTTAACAATCACTTCTTCATTCATACAAAAACTCACTCATGGAGACCTGTGAACAACTACAACATTTTTCTACCTTTCTTTTTATCTTTAATAAGAAAACAAACGCGAACAAATTTTTACAACGTTTCGACATCGTCCGATGTCATTATCTATTACGTGGAAGAGACTCTAGAACAACAAAACAAGCTTCCTAACTTCTACAGAAGGTACGTAGACGACACACTTGCGATAATGAAAAATGTAGCGGAAGCAGAAGAATTCCTGACCACTCTAAATAATTGTCATCCATCAATAAGATTTACCATGGAAGTAGCTGAAAATGATGCATTACCATATCTTGGCATGCTGCTATAATGAAACAAGGGAACCAAATAGTAACCCTGAGCGTATACAAGAAATCTACTAACAAAGCCTGTTCCTACATTATCAGAGTCATGTGGATAATCGTTACAAGAAATCCCTTCTCATCACAATGCTACACAGAGCGTATAACTTTTCCTCAACGACCGGGATTTTCAACAAGGAATGTCAGAACATCAAATCAATTTTTCACAAGTTACAGTATCCTACTGAACTGATCTATATAACCATCAATAATTTTCTCAACACATCACGTGAACAGATTCAATCTCAATCCTGATGTTATCAGACTACAGCAAGACCTGGACAAACTGGTATTATGGGCCCAAATATGGCAGATGAAATTCCAGCCATCAAAGTGTTATGTCTTAAAAATCTGCCAAACCACAAATATCACCGTATACCCTTACTCTGTGTTAGGCCGTACACTGAAAGTTGTCAGTCATGTGCCATACCTGCGGATAACACTAACAGAGACTCTAAGCTGGAAAATGCACATACTTAACATCAAGAAGAAAGTCGGTAAGGCCCTTGGATTCATTAAGCGAAGTCTATATCAGTGTCCCAAGGAGGTCAAATCGCAAGTCTACAAAGCCCTGGTGAGACCAATAATGGAATATGGATCTACAGTATGGGACCTATACAGAGAATACCAGAAGACTGTTTTAGAGAAAATTCTGTGGCAAGCAGCAAGATTTGCAGCTAACACTTATGGCAGAGAGAAAGGCTCTGTGACAAGGGCCCTCAGTCGGAGAGTCAGGAAAAGAGAAGGAAAGTGGCTTGAGTGACATTGTTATATAAAACTCTAAATGGCTAAACCACAGTTTCAGTGCCTGATTATATAAAAATTAAATCATATATTAAGACCAGGTTTCACATCCTAATAATTTTATTTAATTACAACCCCAGTCAAACACTTATTAATCAATTAATGTATTTATTAACTCTTGTGCCAGCCCTTTTATCAAATATTTAATTCCATGTAATTGAAGCCTGCAGTGCAGACTGTGGACGTGTCAATTACTTTATATACTGTTTGCATAATGATGCCAAAAGCTTGTTCTCGAGAAAACTGTTATGACTAATCATTTTTGAATTGTCAGTTTGGCCAAATTCTTTTTGTAGCACGTGGTATTTGGTCGTCTGTGTGTACTTCCCGTTTAACAAGAAGAGAGTTGACAGATAGCATTTAATGCTATAAAAGAGCGATTTACAATCAAAACTTCTTGATAAACAGGAAACATCTTTAAGGGAGTTTCTGGGAGGCCAAAATATGTTCATAAATTTGCCGACAGGATTTGGCGAATCTTTAATTTTTCACTGTTTGCCTATGGCCACTGATGCGTTGTTCGAAAGGCCTCATGGTTCAAGCATAAATTACAACAAGTTGACGAATCTGTTGAGAAAAAAGAAGAAAGGTCTTCAGTCCCCGGCAGCCTATAAACGGGTAGAGGGTGCTAAAAATCTCTGGGTCTCGACAAAATGAGGTTAGGAAGAACCTACTAAGACTGGCTACAGTGAATGAAGGTTCTTTATCAGAAAGGAGTAGGGAAGTTGTGGATATGTTCGTAAGAAGGGTAGATAGCGGATGTTTACAAGAAGTTAGGTATAGGGGCCAAGGAACCAGAGTATACGGAGGTGAGGAAAAGTACAAGGTTTGGTGGAGCGGATCAGAGGTGGGTAGAATGGAGTAAGGATCTTGGCGAAAGAAGACTTAGTATAGGATGTAATTGAAGTTAGAAAATTGGATGATAGAATGATGAAAATTGCAATGCTGTGTGGAAGGAAGATTCTTCGTGTCTTCTCAATATATGCTGCACAACAGGGTAGGCCTGATGATGAGGAAAAGAGAAACTATCAGATAATAAACATGATGTCCCTCAGGTGGATCTTTTGATAGTGGCGGGTGATATGAACTGCCTAATTGGATCAACGGGTAATGGTTTTGAGGATGTGATGGGATGTTTCAGTTTTGGAGTGAGAAACCTTGAAAAGGAATATGCTGGGACTGTGTCAAGAGCATGACCTGAGAGTTATGAACTCATATTATCGAAAGAGGCAGGAACATTTCATAATATACAAAATTCAGGGGAATGAAAGTCAGATTGATTATGTGTTGTGTAGAAGACACAAGAATTGGGAATGAAGAACTGCAAGGTGATACCAGGAGAGGCGTGTCTGACCCAGCACAGATTGTTGTGAGCTAAGGTAGTGATTAAGGGAAGGAAGAAGAGGGTCGGAAATAGAGAAGAAAAGAAAATTACAGCATGGAAACTAAAGGATCCTATAAAGAGAAGAATGTTTGTAGAGAGAGTGAATGATAGAATTGAAGAAGCAAATGTTGATCATGCTGGTTTTTCAAATCCATTGTTGAATTTCGCAAGGGAAGTCTTAATTACAAATCAAATATTAACTATTTAGCGTACAATTGATAAAAATAGAAAATAAGTAAAAAAAGCTCTAACACGTTCAATTACAAATTACTTAATTACTAAATCAAATTTTAATCAGTTAACTTATAGGGTATGAAACCCGTAATTCACGTTTAACGCTCCTCTTAAAAGTACATACAGACGGGCTATTTCTAGTGTCTGCAGTCAGAGTTCCAGGCACTTAAAGCGCGATAGTAAAATGACCGCTGCGCAGTAGCTGTTCTGTATAGAGGGAAATTTAGATTGTCCCTTTTCCTGGTGTTGCGGTTGTGTACATCTGATCGCGTACTAAGCTTACTAATCAAATACAATGGAGCGAGACTATTAACAATTTTGTATACTTGGGTAGTATCACGGACAAATAACTTGTCGTTAATGGAGGGGCACCCCAATTCCCGAAGAACAGGCGAAATGTAATCGAACTTTTTAGTGTCTGTTTTGCACTAATTGTAACTTCTGTACATTTTCCTTAGAGATGCCCGCCCAAACAGTAGAACAGTGAAATAGTTTACTAAAAATAAGAGAATTTAAAATAATTAACAAAACAGGTTTAGTAAACAGATGTCTATCCCTATTAATCTGACATAACATAGACAGGAGAGACAATGTTAACTTGTTTACATGATCATTAAAATTAAGGTGTGCGTCCATTGTAATACCTAAGTCTTTAACTGAGGATACCGGAGTGAGTTCTTGATCGAGGAAAGGCACTCTGATGTCTGGTACCTTACCGAGAAGTTGCCTTGTTCCAAAAAAAAATTAGTTTGGTTTTACTTGGATTTATCAGTAATTGGTGTGAACAACACCAGCCAGCAATGAAATGTAGGT
>JANCMA020566686.1:0-10056 GCA_024336925.2 Zoanthus solanderi
CTTACTCATCCTAGTACAACCTTACTCATCCTAGTATATCCTTACTCATCCTAGTATATCCTTACTCATCCTAGTACAACCTTACTCATCCTAGTATATCCTTACTCATCCTAGTATATCCTTACTCATCCTAGTACGTCCTTACTCATCCTAGTATATCCTTACTCATCCTAGTACAACCTTACTCATCCTAGTACAACCTTACTCATCCTAGTACAACCTTACTCATCCTAGTATAACCTTACTCATCCTTTACATCCTTACTAATCATACTACGTCCTTACCCATTTTAACACGTCCTTACGTATCCTAGTACATCCTTACACCTCCTTGTACATCCTTACACTTCCTAGTACGTTTTTACTCCTCCTTCTTACGTCTTTACACATCCTTGTACGTCCTTACTCATCCTAGTACGACCAAGTACATTCTTACCCATTTTAGTACATCCTTTGCCATGATAGTACATCTTTCCCCATCCAAGTACGTCCTTTCTCGTCATAGTACTTCCTTATCCAAATATGCCCTTCCTTATCTTAATACGTCATCATTCTTCCTAGCTCGCTGAGATACATGGCGGAAATTAGGTGGCAAGACGGGAGGTCTAGCATTGGGATTGCAGAGATGTATGGAGTTGAAGACCTTTCTGTTAAGTTGAAGTAGAGAAGACTGAGATTGTTGGGATATATGAAAAGGGCAGGGGGGTGGGGTTGGTTGAAGAGAGGGTTGGGGGTTGAGGGCGGCCAAGAAGGCCTAGGAAAAAGTGGAATGATGGTGTGATGGAGGATGTGAACTCGTTGGGAGTGGAGGAGCATGTGGTGCAGGATCGATAGATGTGGAGGGCAGTTATTGTCCAATCCCATTCTAGAGGGGAAAATGCGGACGTCAGTTTAACGAGATTGGTGATGACTAGTTTGTCCCTAATCATCTTTGTGTGAATGAAAAAAGTGGGATGCTTGTGAGCCATTTGATCTATGGATTAAGTCATTTACCATTTTCGTTTAAAACGCAATGTCGAGGTTCTATTTTTTTTATTAAGATTATTAAATTATTACACCTTTTAGATTTTTTTTTTGCCTGTACGATAACACTTCGTAAAAGGTAGAAGTTCCATGGATTTTATTTCTATTAATTCAGAGGATGAACAGCCTGTAATTTTAATGCCAAGATCCTTTTCGGATCCCCAGTCACTATGCTTGCTCTTGTTCTTGTTGCAGCGTCATTCCAATCTTCAGATGTTCGGTATAAGTAAAAACTAATGCCGGTAATGGTCTAAAAAACAAAGGTTCAAACATAGTCAATGCTTATTAAATACGCATTGCCTAGCTTTCTGTTACAATCAGGTTCCCATATTTTTTTTCTCGTTTTATTATTATTATTTTTTTTTTTTTGGCTTCGCGGGCTTAGCCATTATAATTGCAGTTGTGTATGTCATGTGTTAATACTTCTACAATCTACTAATTATCGTGTAATTTTTGTTTGACAATTAATTTTACTAACGGCAATCGGACTCGTTTAGCGAAAGCTATTTCCGATGGCCAGCACTGCATCAATCTATTAATTTTTATTCTTTTTATGTACGTACGTCTTATAGTCAGTGCAAATAAAGTTGTTGTTGTTGTTGAGTTGTGCTAACATGATTTTATGCGCTTCACTATTCCTTCTTGTGATTTTACACATTTTTGGTTAGGTACTTGTGTTTCAGTCAAAGGATTTAAAATAGAGACGCAACCGCAGGATAACCTGGTCGGTCTCATACACGTTGATTTGAAATTCCTCGTTATTTCAACTTTCATCTTTCTAGACTGTGTAACTAACTCCTCTTTCAGCAATAGTTTATATGAAAAATACTTTAGTCTTTATTATGTTTAATATTACCGACTTTTTTGTGTGTTAAGTTTGGCAAAGGTGTGTGACTTAAAGTTTGTGTAGGTGTTTTCTTCATAATTCTGTTAAATTTTAGAATGCTCTGACTTGTTTTTAAAAGTAGGTAATTATTAGAAGATAAACCTTAGAAAAGATATCCTGTCATTTTGCGTTTTGTGATCATTCTTTCGACAGTTTTATCAGTTTCGGGATAATTGACTTTTCAAATTTGCAAACCGCTATCACAACACATCAAGCGTTAGTGAAATGCTGAAAGTTCTGCAGTGAGATACATTGGAAGAGAGAAGGAAAAGGAATGGTCTGTCCATGTTCTACAAGAAACTGGTATTGACACCAGAAAGTACCTAACTCCCTATGGACGTAAAAGCCGCCATGTAAATGGCAGGCGAATAAGGTGCAGCTTGCACATGCAAACTATTTCTTTTTTTTTTCAAGAACAATAAGAGAACAGAACGTACTACCCAAGGAAACAGTTTGTTCAACCTCGCACAAAATATTTGAAGACCATTTGTAACTTTTTTTTTGCTCCTGTGCTGACCAAATTTGTAAGAATCATCTTTCAGATGGAGACAAATAATAGTGGTAGAATATGGTAAATGGTAAACCGCATAAAGAATAACTTGTTTTGTGGTTCTTGTAGAAAGTTTGTCAATATCTGATTTAGTCTCGCGTTAACGAGTAAGTTGTTTTGTGGTTCTTGTAGAGATCAGTTTGTCAATATCTAATTTAGTCTCGCATTTTTCTTGCGCTTCTCGGCAATTTTAAAAATTCGATTTTGAAATGTATTTTAAAATGTTTAGTTTTAAAAAAATATTTTGACGGTTATTGACTTTGATGGTTTTTTAAAACAGCTTATTATAATCCGCCTTGGTCACGTCCAAAAAGCCGACAAAGCTGATTACAACTGGAAACTTCCCAAGTTTTTCAAAAGCTGCCGTTTTAAGAAAAGAATCCTTTAATTCACCGGAAACACAAGTTCAATAAGAAAGTGTTTTATTGTTGAGAGATATTTAGAGTAATTTCCTGAAAGTTTCCACATTTTTAAAATTTGTTTGAAATAAAAAACGTTTTTGATATTATACTCGATAAGTGGCTTTTAAAAAACTGTTCAGTTCGTTGAGAAGTTGGTAAAACTTGTAATTTAGACAAGTGACGTTGGGAGCATTATTTTTTCAATTCATTGCTCGGGTGAAAAGAGCGAACTACGAATGGCCATTTCGTTAAACTAACTCGGTGTCTAACTGCATAAATAAAAAACTTTAGCTTGAGTTGTGTGAATTACGAGTATATGACATATTATTTGCTTGATTTTGTATAAAACAAAGCAGAAAGAAAAAGTGAAGTTGCTAGTGAATGTTTTGACTCATCCAGTAGAATGAGATTAACCAAAAAAAACATTTAAGTCACTTACTGGAAATTTAGATAAAAAACAAATTTAACATAGCAACGTTGTGACCGTATGGCACGGTCTTTATCAGGAAGTTTTGTTTTTAACAACTTGTTTACTTTGTACTGGCGGTCTGTTCCATGATCTCATTAGCAACTTTTAAACATTTTGTAATCTGACGTGCTTGGCATTTTATAAAAAATAATCTAATGTATCACAAAATTTTACGACTATTTGTTTATAAACTTCTTAAAAGAACAAAAATTTACTGAATGTCTATCAATTACAGGGTTTCTTCCAATTTGTTCAAAATTGAAGATAATCTTTGTTTAGTTAAAACTTTTAAAAACTACAACAACTGCATAGCAATACAACTAATTGCTGCCGCAGCGAGCGAGCCTGAAGCGAGCGAGCTAGGCAGCATTCTATTTGGTGCATGGCGTTCAAAAGTTCAAAATGCATTATGGTTGGTAACATTTTTAACCAACATTCCTTGTGCGCCCAATGGTATATAATTTATTTGCTTTTGAGACAGAGCATCCAGTTCGCTTGCCTGTAGTTTGTTTCTGAATTAAGAAACTAGTATCGGAATAGTTTGTCTTCGAACAATAATTCTTGGTTTCGATATAGTATTTTAGCATGCACTTTGTTTTCTTAATGTTCTGAATTTTAGGGAAATAAATTTGTTCTAAATTAAACGAAAGAAGATAAAAGGGAATAACTGGTTATGACATTTCATAAACATTTGAATATAATAGGCTAAATATTTATTTCTATCCCCTTTTATAGGTTTATCATCTCTGCTTGAAGGCAGCATTTAATTACCCTTTAGGTATACTAGTTTATAATTTCCATTTGTAATTCATAGTGTAACTGTCTTTTATTCATGTCACGAGTTAAGTATTATCTCCTTAACCATCATTCAGTGAAAGAAAAATTATAACTCAGTATGACCTTTGGTCATAACAAGTGGGCTGACTGTGGGAAGACAAACACCTTCCATCAAGTCAGGGCCTGGTTCCTCAAAAACCGATTTGTGCTAACCCAGGGTTAACGTTTTAAAACCATGTTCCTGTTTCCTATCTTCTATATTTTGCTTTGGGCTGGAATTTTGGAGTTGACATGTTTCTTTCATTGGTAAAAGTGAACAGTCTTTTATAAGCCTCACAAAGCTTTACTTAGGAAAAATTAATCGTTGAATTTTGTCTTTATCCAGGATTAAGTTCATTGGAGTTTTGAGGAACGGCAAATCAGTTCATAGTTTAAATTGCGTCAGAGACTCAAATGAGTATCTCAACTTTAGAAATGCTTATTTTGTTAGGTGGCCTTGATGCAGCAATGGCGGTGACAGCAGGCGTGTCTGAAGCACTTGGAAAAAGCAAAGGTTTGTGTACACAGCTTGACTCTCAGATGATTCTTGGTAGGGAAACCAAATATTTCCGTCATCTAAAGGTGGGCGGGCAATGGTTGGCGCAGTTGGTAAGATCTCTTCCTTCTGACCTCAAGGTCCCCAGTTTGATCCTGGCTCAGCCGAGATTTGAATATTTGTGCGACCTTCTTTTCCGCCTAAGCTAACACAGCTTTCCATCCTTCCGGGGTTGGTAAATGAGTACCAGTGTCTGCTGGGAACTAATTAACCTGCGATGGATTAGTATTCCGTCCAGTGGGAGTCAAAGACTCACATCCGCTAATCACTAAAGAAACCGAAGATAAGCACCAAATTAGATTAGCTAAAAACTAAAGACTCAAAAAAAGTTTGCAAAAGTCGATTTGTTTCTGCCACATTTATGTTGTTATTATTTTAGCTTGTCCTTGCTCTTCAAATGACTGAGAAATTGGTTTCTGTTTGGTTCTTATCTTTCTTTCTTAATATTCCAGACCTTCATTTTTTTGGTTTGTGGTTATGGAAAGGTCTTGAAAAGACCTAGAATTTCTGTTGAACACAAGTGTACGAACCCTGTAAAAAACATAAGCAATTAGAACGGGAGGAATGATGGCGGCAGTCGGGAAAAAAATATACTTCTCGTTCAATTTTTTGTTTTTAAGATATTTGATTAATTTGGCTTGACTTTGCACACGATTTGGGAACAGAAAAAGGTAAAAGTTTAATCCTCGAAGGCAAACAAAATTTGAAAGTGTTAGTTGTGGGACCGTTAAGTTGTCAATAAACCTCGAGAAAAGAGCTTTTCGCGAACTTAAACTAACAACTGAGCCAAACTTGTTCTTTTTTCTTCATGTGCACTTTAAAGCAACACCAAGGGAACAATGACTACAAGATTTGGCAAGATATTTACGTTTTCAACTAATCTTCGCAACTAAGCATTTCACGTTGAGCTGGAGAAGCCGGCGGTAAACAAGAGTATGGGGCCGACCTTTGCTACCATCATTTGTTATAATATATTTATTTTTCACTTTTAGTTTCACTTTTTTAACTTTAAAGTTATTATAAACTCAAATTAGAATTAAAAGTTAAACTAAATTGAGAATCAAGTAGAAGCAAAATTGAAATCCTATTTACTTTTAAATGTAAATAAAACGGAAACAAGAACTTGAGTGCAAGTAAAATCTAATCATTCTTTCTACTCTAATTTTTTTCTTGTATGTTAATAAAACACATTGTGAATTAACAACGTAGAAGTACCTAAATACATAGATCAGATAAATACTTTATTTAACGTCAGTTGGGAAGGAAGTGGTTGCCCATTCTTAAAACCTAGCCAGAGGCTAATGTTTAATCGCTAGACCTCTCAGATCTTGGCATGGAAGTCGAATTTGCAGAGGGAGGAAAGCCGGAGCAAACGGAGAAAACTCCTCAGAGTCAGATTGAGATGGACAAATTTCAAATGAATGAAAGAAGAGAAAACAATTTTTAAGCCCTTGGCGGGAATCGAACCCCACATCTTCGGTTTACTATTCCGACGTGTTAACCACTACACTACAAGGACTAACCACGCTTGACAGTTTAGGAAATTCGAAGCAAAGAGCTTTGGAATAAGAAATACTGGGAAAAGATTTTGAATTTCAAACTTGTAACGGTTATTGTACAAGCCCTGTTTTCGTAAATATTTATAAAAAATCGTTTTAAATTTTTATATCTTTAATTAGACGAAGGACTATGTACGAAACGTCGATGTTTTCCTTTCATCAAAAACAAATGTGTTTCACTTGTTTCTTAAGAAACACCTACAGAGCTTTAAATCAACGCGTAACCTTAATGCTTATACCCCAACATAGTGCTTCGTGATAATTACATACACAACAACACTCGTAAGTATTTAATACAAACTGTAACCAAATCTGGCTGCTTTTATATTCTTTCAAAAATCCACAAACCAAGCAACTGGTAGCTCCATCGTTTCTTCCAATGACCATCCCATTGAACGTATTTCTGAGTTTGTGGACTTTCTCATCCAACCTTTAGTTGGTACCCTCTTCTCTCATGTTTAGAATACTAACGACTTTTTTGAGAAGTTGTCACTTAGTAGCAGCCTTCCTGACATCTTCCTCCTCGTAAAACTTAACGTGAAGTTTGTACACTAATATGTTTTCGTCCATCGATATCGATGAGGACCACGACGATCGCACTGGTGGTAAATGGGTCTTGTGGTGGCTAATTAGCCCAATTGTCGCTAAAAAGGTTTGGCCACATACAGGACACTTCATGTCGGAATCTAGAGATGGGATGGTTCTTGCACTGGTCTTGGCTTTCCGTTGTTTACGTTTATCTGCTGCTTTCTTTCTACGGCGACTCTCAGCTGATATAGCTCCCAGTTTTGCCGATTCATAGCCACTACCTCCCAACTTTCAAGTGGTATTTCTAGGCTTTTCAAGGTTGATTTGAGGCAGTCTTAGTAGCGAAGTTTCGGTTTTCCTCGATGGCGGTTTCCCTTAGTCACATGCCTATTGTAAAGAGTCCAGGTTTCGCAGGCAGACTTGTCATAACAACCGCCTTGTATACCTTCAACTTTTTCTTGAGTTTGATGCCTCTTCTGTTCCATACGTTCGGTTGTAGGCGACCAGAGGCGCTACTTGCCTTTGCAATTCTGGAATTGATTACTTCATCGATGTTAGCAGGGCATGACAGTGTGCTTCCGAGGTGTGTAAACTTGTCTACATCTTTCAGTCGAACAGTATTGACAGTGATGTTTGGCGGATGGTACTGATTTCCAGGTTTAGCTTGATGTAGAACTGTAGTTTTCGGGATACTAATTGTGAGGCCAAAGTTTCTCGTACATGCACGAGAAAACTTGTCCATTGTGTTTTGCATAGTTGGCTCCGACAGAGCAGTTAGAGCACAGTCGTCAGCAAATAGCAAGTCCCTGATGATGATCTTCTTTATCTTGGTTGCTGGCTGTAGTCTTCTTCCTGCATGGTAGCCACATTGACTTTCCGGTAGGAGGCCTTTTTCTAAGTGCGATTTAGCAGAATCAGTGCAAGTATTTTGCCAGCTATTGAAAGCAATGATATTCCCCTGTGATTGTTACAGTCGTGCCTAATTCCTTTCTTTTGTACAGGTGAAAAATGTTAACATCCCTGAAGTCTTGTGGAACATGGTCTTTTTCCCACACGGAGATGAATAGATCTGTCATCTTTTGGTGTACCTGCCTTGTAGATATCGGAAGGAATAGCATCGATGTCTGGAGCCTTGCTGGATTGCTTCTTTGTTTCCTCCAAGGTTGGTAGGGCATCAAGGGAATGTTTTGTTGGTACTTGGGGAAGTCTGTTCATGGCATTTACATTGATGGCTGAGGGTCTGTTCTGGATATTTTCAAAATGTTCAGACCACTACCTATAGTCTTCGTACACTGATATTTCCTACAAAGACGGCATTAACGCTTGTCTTCACTGTCTTAACCTTCGCTTCATTAAAACCATTTCTACTGAAAACTTATGTGACTTCATCTATAACTCTTAATTTGAACAACTTAATGATCAGCATTATTTGCAGGTCAAGTGACACTGCATGCCATGTGCACCAAAATGGCCCCTTCCTTTGCCGACCTTTTCCTCGACCATTTTGAAATTAATGTCTTAGAAAATGCTGTTTTTAAATCCCACACATGCCTCAGATATATCAATAATATTTTCATGATCTGGATCATTTGAAAATATTCGTCGATTATCTTAGGAATATTCGCCCTACGTTTCTCTAACGGTAATATCGAAACAGATCTCTCTTCTAAACCAATATACTGATAAGCAATCAACACTTACTCTTATCATCTAGTCATGCTGCCCATACGAAAAGTCTAGCTCTTCGTCTTAGGCGTATCTGCTCCAATGAATAAACTTACAAAACTCATCGTAGTCATACCTCGGAATTCATTACTTATCTCCTCAAACGAGGTTACAATCTTAAATTCCTCTAAAGACAAATTCAGCGAGCCAATGTAACCACCCCTCCGTCATTCGCTTGTGAAACGTAAACCAAAGACCAAATCTAAAAGTAGGCATCCATTGGAGGATCGTGAATAAAAGTACGTACGAGACATACGACTAACACACTATTTCTACCTCAAATCACAAGAAAAACAGAGCATACAAGGGCAACGTTATAGTTGGATTTTAACTATTAAAATATATGGCAGTTATGAACAAAATAATATTTTGAGGCTCGATTTGTTGAAAAATAAGAACAATATAGAGTGGTAAAGTGTGACGTCACAAAAATTAAAATTTGGGAACTGATGAGATTTGTTGAGATCATCAGAGAGATCAAGACTAAAAATGTATCCTTGCCAAGAATCAGCATGTTAGTGCAAATTGTAGGCGAGATATTACCACAGTTATGCTCTAATGACTCCATACAAATCCTTCTAAAAATGGCTTGGTTCATAACGTTAGGAACCGAGCCAATTTTAGAAGGATTTGTATGGGGTCATCAGAGCATAACCGCAGCAATATCTCATCACTGATTGATGGCAAAATGCTAAACATCGGCATGGAGGCATGTTTCATCTTTTTCTTTCTGAATGTTACAACCAAATAAGTGATTTTACAAATCAAGTTTTTGTGACGTCACCACTTTAGTGCTACACTTACCTAAAAGTTAATTTTTCATCAAATGGTAATAATAGTATCCATAAAATAAAAGCAAAAGAAAAAACATAAGATCAATCTTTGCTTCTCATTGTTATCTCGACTTCTCGCTATTACACCGTTTATACTTAACCAAAATTTTTGTTTCGGATTAGAAGTATTGGGAGCATATAACAAAGCTGATAGCATGTCTTGTGAAATGGATTTTTTGGGAAAAAAAAAAATTATCAACAAGTTTCAGGTGTCAATAAACGATGCTCAAATGTAGATTGTAGGAATGAAACTGGTAGACTGCCTGCCTCTTCAATGAATAATTTATGCTAGGCTTATCAAGTTCTTAGAGGAACTCCCAAACAATAACATAGCGAAGCAATGTCTTGAAATGTGTAAAGTAAGAAATGTATACAAAGAAACAGATAAATGATACACAGAAAATTATAAATTTATACGTTATTATCTCCCAGGCACTCGTCTCTTATAAGTGACATTCATTCAATGGATTAACTACATCTTAAATTTTAACTAGACGCGTACACGCGTTTACCCGGGCTACCTAATGTTTGGATTCATAATGATGAGTGTAAATTATATTTATGCCAAGTTTTATGCTTGTATCACAAAAAGAAAGACCCCGTCAAAGTAAAGAAAATCTCTTATATCATAGTTATTGTCAGAAGTTTACAAAAAATCAAGAACCATTTTCCTACCATAAAATTAATCCTCGTCAGTTCTGTAAAAACTGT
>JANCMA020566791.1:0-10055 GCA_024336925.2 Zoanthus solanderi
TACTTTTCATTAATAGAAACTAAACCGTCACTTGACTTTAAAAGTAGCCAAAAAAATCATTTCCAGAATTCACTAGTTATGAATCTGCAAGCCAATCGGTCAGCGTGCAACATCATATTTTTCATCCTCTTTAAAATAAAGTTGGAACCCTCCCTCATAAACACTCTGCGCATGCCCCTGACACCCGTTTAACTTTTAACAGTTGTAGACAATGTTTTACATGTTACATTCTGTAAGGAAACAGTCGAAAGCTTTAAACTAAATCATTTTTACTAAATAATTTCTATGTTAAAGACTTTTGCAAATATTTAAAGCAATGATGTGATCCTGCTTTATTCTTCTCTCTCTTTTTTCGTCTTTCCCTTTGGGCATCGCCACACGAGGAATGCGTCTTTTTATATCTTCCTGTTCTGTTGGTTCTTAAACTTTCCTTCACAGTCTTCCTCTCGAAGGTCTAAATGTAGCTTTTTTCTCCCATTGTATTCTTTCCCATTTGTTCTTGTCCTGCGTTCCTCATTGAGGGGATCCTGATGGGAGGTTACCAATTTTATTTCGCAGCCTCTTTTTTTTCCAAATCCCACTTCACAGTGCTCAAATCCCTTTCTTATTTTTGATTTTTGACATTTTTCCCTTTCCCAGTGACCAACTCTCGGTTCACTACAGTGCCTTGAATCCCATTTTCCCAGCCGTCAAAAACCGTCCAATCTCAGTTTCCAGCTAACCCTTTCGGGACTCTCCATTGAAGATAATTTGTTGTTAACGTTACGATTGATCTTTGCCTTGAAAGCTCTGTTTGAATCATTTGTTGTCTCTTTGGATCACTTGCAACTCCATTTATTATAATGCGATTTGTTAAAAAATAAGATTAGGCTCCAAAAATTTTTAACCGCGATACTTTTGTTTTTGTACCTTTGTAAAGTCAATGAATCTCGTTTCAGTTATACTTTTGAGCAAACAAAGCAGTGTATTATTTTTCTTTTCAATAACTAAAGCAAAAAACCGCTGGAACTCTTATCTCTATTTTTAAACAAACTCAATCTGGTTCAAAATCAAGGCTAAATTTTAACTTGTCCGAAAGTTAAAATGTAGACTTTCAAATGTTAAATAGGCCACCTAGTTTGAGTCGTTACTTTTATTCATAAGTTAAATGTAACGCTTACAATCAGTAAAAATGAAAGTTGAGCTTGGAGTTCACTGCACTTCTTCTCTCTTCCCAGTCAGTGTGCGTTTGTTGGGAGGTGACACAGCTAATGAAGGAAGGGTTCAGTTGACTGTTGATAATACTACCGGAGGAATTTGTGACTCTGGCTGGAATGAAAATGCTGCCAAAGTCACTTGCCGGATGCTGGGGTTTAAGGGTTCGTTTTACGCCTTACCATTTTCTTATGAGATGCTCGGGTCACGTGTGCAGTCATTATTGGGTAGCGTGACTTGTAATGGTTCAGAAACATCTCTTCAGCAGTGCACTTACTCCAAAGACGGACAATGTCGTTTCTTTGCTGGATTGGTTTGCAGTAATGAAGGTGTGTTCGAATATATGATTTTCGTTAACAAAGTGTTTCCAATTATGAATTCGGTTGGGAGAAGAGATACTGTAACCCAATCTATTGCCCCTACAAAAATCTATAACTTATGACGTGAGATATCGCTTTTCATTTTCAGTTGGCATACGTCTTCAGGGCGGTCACTCCTTTAACGAAGGTCGTGTGGAAGTGTTCCTTGATGATGCCTGGGGTAGTATATGTGGCTACAGGTGGAGCATGCGCAGTGCTAGAGTCGTGTGTCGCATGCTAGGAATGGACGAACCTACATCCGCAACGTCAACGAAAATTAGCGGTAAGTTATTTTCATATTGCTCGAAATTTATTGCAACGCTTGCTTAAAACAAGTTTAAAATGCATCTTTAGCTACACCATTGTGTTGATACCGTAAGGAAAATATAGAGACGCCAGCAGTAAGTTGATGCATGGGTCACGTTGACTGATTACATTAAAAGTGACAAAACTTTGGACTTATTTGAAAGCTGGGTGTTCAATTAAAAATATATTGACAAAACATTTGAAGCAATCTGATCTCGGCTTAAGTTTAATGGTTCCATTGAAAAGTGTATGTAACTGCAAATTGAACATGTAATTGTCAGTTGCCAAGAAAATAAGCGATCTTACACTAGCAAGAAATTAGTCAAAAAGCCAGTCATCTCCATGAATTTCTGTATTTTACAATATAAAAGTTCTTCGTTTTTCTTTGCCTGCTAATAAGTCAAGAAATTTGAATAAAATTTGGTTTTAGATAACAACACTAATGACTATACTCATAACCCGCGTGTGGATTTTTATTCGTTCCAGTCCCTTCCAAGCGCTGGCTTGTTGGTCAGGTGTGCAAAGGAGATGAACGCTCGTTGAAAGACTGTGCACACAATAAAGGGTTGAAAAGGTTCTGTAGCAGGTATTGGTCTGCAGCTATGGTTCGCTGTGGACCTTTTGGTAAGGCAACGACTTTTCGTAATTTTCTATTCGATAATGGCAGTTAATGGCAAAGTGTGTGTTGAATTTAAACAATGATAAAATATAAATTCCTGTAAATCAATGTTTGTGTATGACTGTGTGTGTTTGTAATTAGTGTTGGTTAATTTTTTTTTTCAAAACTGAGCAAATCAGGTAAACTATAAATTATTCTTGCTTTATGGTCATTACAGGTAGCCAATACCCTTTTTCACTTGTTACTTTTCCTCATCCAACCTGTATAAATTAGTTACAAGGACCGCGGAGGGGGACGGGCTGGTAGGGCTATAGCCCAATCACTTTTTTGCATGGATTAATTTTTAGAGTTCCAATTGAGATGGACAGAATATGGTTTTTACTACTTGAAAGTAATAAAACGCGTCTACTCTCCCACATTTGCCTCAAGTCAAAGGCGCGGCTAGGTATAAAGCCGTGCGGCAGCAGTTAATAATTAACATAATGGCTGTATCGGATGGTATATATAACAAGTGAGGACGTCTATGTTATATTTATTAAGGTTGAATGTATAATGGCGCGCAAATGCAAAATAAATGACGAACATTTCCCTAGCGTTTGTTAGTATTAGCCAGTTTTGTTTAGCCCTATAACTTTAAAATGGCCTCAGCGGTCCTTTAGCTTCTAAAGATAAATAGGGAGAGTTGTTGTTGAGTGACGAGTCAGTTTTGTGTCGTAGGGGATAAATTATGTAAATAACCAAAACCGCCTCATATTTTGTTGAAATTTTTTTAAATTCAAAACTAGTGCCAATAAGGCTGGTTAATGGACAGAATCCCATGGAAGGCCGAGTGGAAGTTTTTCATAAAGGAGTATGGGGCACAGTATGTGATGACTACTGGGACCTAGATAATGCACGAGTCGTCTGCCGCATGCTCTCGCTTCCAGCCCCCTCCGCGGTACGGGTTGAAGCGGCTTATGGAGAAGGTGTTGGACCTATCTGGTTGGATGATGTACGCTGTAAAGGAACGGAAAATTCAATACTGAAGTGTAGTCACACACAATGGGGTAAAACAAATTGCAGGCATAGTGAAGATGCAGGTGTGGTGTGTGGATACCCACCTCAAATTACTCCGGTTCCTAGTAAGTGTCTGGATGATAATGATCATGATGAAAAATATTCCCGTTTTTTAGTGCTATGTCATCCTTTCACGTTTTCCATGACAGAAACGGTAAATATTACATAATACCTTTGTACTCTTGAAAAATTTCAACTGCGCGCTTCATATTAACGTTACTCTGTTGTTTTTGGTGAATGTAAAACCAGATAAATGTAGTTTTAGAATTTGTATCCAAAGAACATGATATATTTCTAAGCAATATGAGTTTTTTATATCCCGAAAGCATAAACTACTGTTTTCATGCACGCGGTGCGTTAATGCTCGGATGTATTTTATATACAACTCCCCCGTCAAACGTGCTGCCTTGGAACCCTGGGCGATTGGGCTATCAAAGTGTGTGCAGTTAATATGGGTTTTGTGCCTTGTATTGAAAAAAAGGTCTTTTATTTTAAAAATTTAAAGGATATTTAAAACCGCTATAACTCCGGAAGTAAAACAAACTAAAGTTTTCCTCAACACTTTTGATTGCTACTGAAAAACTGTGAAAATTTGACAAAGATTGATGAAAACCAGACCAAGTATCATTGTTGGAGAGATCTGTATTTAAAGATTTGGAGGCAAATGTGCTCTTGTTTACATTCTTGATACTCCTACCTTCTGAGTACAGGAAATGTAATAACTTTCAACCAATCAACACACAAGTTTTAATTTGAGATTTCGCAGCTGAAATCTAACGAACTAGGATGCGTGACTTAAGATCGATACCCCAGTACGAAACACATGCAGTTGAAAGACTTGATCAAAATATAAGTTTTAATTTCTACTTTATTTCATTGCCTTTACATTAACCTGGGATTCAATAAATAAACGAAAGAACACATCAAAAACACAACCACCAACAAGATCCAAAACGTGCCGGCATCTTAAGCCTGGTTCCATATAGTGGTTAAGGGTTGTTTCGGGTTGCCGGGGTCGTTTTGGATCTGCTCAGACGATCCGCGACAACCGGAACGACTATATCGAAACATAACTGAGACGACTGCAAACGACTGAAGTGACTCAATCAACCCAGGACGCCTCGATAAAATCGAATTCTATCTGGGCGACCCGAAGCGACCCAGAGAAGACCCGAAAAAATTAAACGACTAGATTGAAACTATTGGATGTAACCCAAACCGACCAAAAGAACCGAAAACAACCCAAAACAGGGCCACAATACATTTCATTTCCTAGCGTGCAATTCGAGAAGCCGTCCGTTCCTTTTTGTACTTTAATGATCAACCTTTTATCTGGATTACTGGCATTTGATGAAATCAATATTGTTTTTTTTACAACACGATGTCAGAAATTTAAAAACCAACTTATAGATGAAAGTGAAAAATACTTGTAATGCGTGCATTATAATGAAGAAATGATCTTAATCTAATAATTTTATTTCAAACTTTATATACTATTTAACGGGTAATTACACGATGTAAACTAACGTTGACCATACAAATATATAAGAATATAAACAAATTACAGAATGTCCAAAACTTCGCTCGCGGAAATTTGATCACATTACCCCTGTTCTGACAGAACTAAAATGGTTGACTGTCGAATCCATGCTTATCTACAGGGACTGCATACTAGTTTTTAAGTGCTTAAGGGGTTGGGCCCTGACTATCTTTCTAAGGAAGTCTGACGTCCACAATAAAGACTCGAGGAATAAGAATAAGACGGACATTCCAGTATAAAGAACAGCCGCCGGCCAAATAACCTTCCATTATCGAGCAGTTTCCTTGTGGAACTCCTTGTCCGAAAGGCTTACTGAGCTAACAAACCTTAAAAGTTTCGTTGTAAATATATTGTAAAATCTTGCTATATACTTATGATTTTAATCAATTCTTATTATTTTTAGTTTTACATATCATACTGAATTTGTAATTACTTTGAAAAGCCAGAATTAGGAAAGTAATAAAGCTATTATTATTATTATTATTTTTAGTTGTATAAAGTTCCCTCCATACTTGTGTTGTCGGTCCCAGGTCATCCAGCTTTACAACTGCGTTCCAAGATGTCCCGTTGCGATCGCATTCAACCCAATGGAAATCACCGGTTGCATAAGGTCGTCTCGGTTATTTCGGTCTTTCAAGTGTTTTTGTAACAGGCGTTTTTAATGCTAAAAAGACTTAAAACGACGCGAAACGACTCTTAAAGACTATACGGAAACCAGACCTTAGAAAAAAACCTTTTCTGAAGAGAAACAAACTGAAGAGACAAACACATTTTCCTCGGAGGAGGTGAAGGGTGCAAGTCTAATGCGACATGTGTCAAGTCGGGTTAGAAAATTTACGTGCCTATTAGCAATGGGCTACTTTGTCTGTTACTCGTGGTATTCACTCAATCTATTGAATCGCTAAAATCCCTTTCACGATGAGTCTCATTCAAAACTTTCGAATCTTGCACGAGCTGATGTTCGAGCTAAGATCACGGGACTCTGCAGTCCGTGCACGTTTATCAGGCCACTACCCCTTCTCCTGGTTGTACCACGAACATCGATCAGTGTCTCCTAACTTTTTCCTTTTTTATTTCGAAAACATAGTTTACGTTTAGATTTCACTAGGTTTTCTTTTTTTTTTTGCCTACCGAAAAAGGAAGAATTTGTTTTCGTTTAGATTCTTTGATCGAAATTTTGCCAGACGACATGATTTTTCAATTAGCGAATAGTTTGCTTTCCGAAAGACATACGCGCAATGATTTATAAAACAAAAATATGTTTTTAGCTCTATGTACTATTGTATATTGCAAAATAATGTGACTAAAATAGACAGGAAAATAAATTGAAATAGCCCATAACATACATTAAAACTTCAGATCTGCTATATAAGAGCACAATACAACAGCTATAAGGACCGTGTCTGGCGAAAGAGCACAGTCCGATAGCTATACGGTCCGTGCTTAACCTTAGAGTAAAGTGCGATACCTATACCGTCCGTGTTTGATCTTAGAGCACAGTGCGATAGCTATGCGGTCTGTGCTTAACCTTAGAGTAAAGTGCGATACCTATACCGTCCGTGTTTGATCTTAGAGCACATTGCGATAGCTATACGGCATTATTCCAACTTATGTCATTATAAGCAATGTATGTTAGTGAAGCAATCGATTTTTTTGGTAAGATTAATAAGTAAATCAATTGTTACAGTTAACTTAGTAACAAAATATCATTAGCGAGTTGTCCTAAACTTATTTAATACAAACTTTACTTTTACTTTTTATAGTTCAAGTTCGCCTCGTTGGTGGCTGCAATGCTTCTGAAGGCCGTGTTGAGGTATTTTATATGGGAGAATGGGGCACAGTTTGCGACGACTTTTGGAATTTGCAAGACGCCAAAGTTGTTTGTCGTATGTTGGGTTTGCAACCTGCAACTTTGGCACCACCTCTTGCAGCTTATGGTAGAGGAAAGGGAAGGATTTTATTGGACGACGTTAACTGCACTGGAAATGAGAAGACTTTGTCAGAATGTCAACACAGCGGTTGGGGGAAAACAAATTGTAACCATAGCGAGGACGCTGGGGTTGTTTGTGGTTTCCGTACATTGTGTTAGCGATGCTTCTAATACAAAGCGTTACGTCTAATAAGCAGTGAGACACGGGATTTGATGAAACTGAGGTAGTAAAATGAACGTGTCAAATGGTCAAATGTTGGAATTTTTCAGCCCTATAAAAAAAAACAAATTGGGTCTGGGAAAGAGTTTGGCTATCAATAAATTCCGTTTCTATCTTTGAACTATTTTATTTATTTTATAAACCTTTATTTTTATTATAAGTCTATTCAAACAATGTGGATTCCTTGAGTTCCAACTCTACCCCATCCCCCTAGGGGAAAGATCAGTAAATAAATGAAACATGATTGTGTTTGTTCTTCTGATTTTCGCTTAAGATTTCTTTCTTTCATTTTTTTACTGCTTTAGCTTCTCATTTTTTACACAGCTAAGTTTCTTTTTTATTTTATTTCGTAAAACGTTATTGAAGTTGTGATTAAAATAGAACAACAAAAGTGACAATGGCGTTGTTTACGTTTTCCTTCCCTTTTTGCATTGCTGTCTTTTCTATATTTTAGGGGCTGATTACATCAACCGCGGGGTTGAACTCAGCCCTGTTAACCGAGCTAAAATTTCAGCCCTGGCCTTCATGCAAACGCTTAATTAAATCAAATGTGCGATTACTTGCACGGTAAAATTTTCAACCCAGGGCTGAGTTCAACCCAGCTTGAGCTTGCTGGTTTCAAATTTTAGCTCTGAGTTGAAAATTTTACCATGCAAGTAATCGCGCATTTGAATGAACAAGGCGTTTGTATGAAGCCAGGAGTGAAATTTAAGGCCGGTTAACAGGTGACTCTAAGGCAAGACAATTCACCACGTACGCAGATATATATATGTATGTATATGTATATAGTACTATATATCGTAACTGTAAGGTCTCAAAATTAGCAAGTCGACTGACAACATCAGCAATCCAGCATCTTGAAACAGTACTTACAAAGAAGAGTTTATGGCCGCATTCAGCTAAAACAACTAATATTTTCTTCGACAAAATCAAAAATTCCCGGATCTAGATGAAATATTTTTTTTTAGTCTCCCACCCTTCGGCGGGCTAAAACCCCAGTTCTCCAGGACGAGCTCATGCATTAAAAAAAAGGTAAAGGTTTCTTTATTTAATGTCGGTAGTTCCGTCAGTTCAGAGAACTGTTATCAATGGAAGCCGACGGTGCGCCCTTTACCCCCTCCCTCTGTCAGTGCTCCATTTTACCGGTATTTAAAGCTACAGCTACACAGTTCAGAGAAAAGTCGGAACAGACGTTCCAGAGTCACTGAGAATTGAACTGGGGTACTCCAACACAGAAGGCAGCGAACTTACCAACTGTGCTACACGCCTGCTGATTGATTTCAATTCTCTAGAAAATTTTTCTAAATGTTAGCAAAGAAGACAAAAGTAGAGCCTCTCAGTCCGTGATTAAGACTATAATCTATTGGTTCGAGTTTTCAGTTAAGTTTTCGGAGCAAAACCAAGCTAATGAAGTCGGCGTTGGGTCAAGGGTAAGGGTAAAGGGTAGGGTAAAGGGTTGGGTAAAGGGTTGGGTAAAGGGTTGGGTAAAGGGTAGGGTAAAGGGTAGGGTAAAGGGTAAGGTAAAGGGTTGGGTAAAGGGTTGGGTAAAGGGTAGGGTAAAGGGTTGGGTAAAGGGTAGGGTAAAGGGTTGGGTAAAGGGTTGGGTAAAGGGTTGGGTCAAGGGTAAGGGTAAAGGGTAAGGGTAAAGGGTAGGGTAAAGGGTTGGGTAAAGGGTTGGGTAAAGGGTAGGGTAAAGGGTAGGGTAAAGGGTAGGGTAAAGGGTAAGGTAAAGAGTTGGGTAAAGGGTAGGGTAAAAGGTAAGAGTAAACGGTAGGGTAAAGGTTAGTATTCATTCACTTGCTTACTTACTCTCGTGTGCTAAATAACCGATGTCCTAGCGGATTTGGTCTCCCACGGAATTGTTCCCCTGGACCAAACCCGTTAGTGGAAGTAGACCCCCTCGACCCACATCTGCTAGCTGATTTGGTCCCCTAGGCGGACGAAAACCGATAAATTATACTAAGCCAGACTTACTCTTACCACCTTTCTTAATATGTCAGTTTCTTGAAAATTTTATTTGTGCTTTAAAAGTTTTCAAAATACCTTGTGACACCGTGACACTAGCGGAAACTGAAGTACGACACGTGGTATGTGGCTTCTTGAAAATTTTATAAGTATTCAAGTACTTAAAATGCTCTGTGACACTGTGACACTAGCGGAAGTTACCGCGTTTCACGGTTTCGCGGTTCGGAAAAGTGCAGCAGACGTGTAAAAAAGGAAACTCGGAGCTCTTTTAACTCATTAACCCGAAACTTGCGTATATATTTTGCAGCTCTGCAACATTTTGGCTTTTATTTTGATTGTTGCCTTATTTTATGCTGCTTAATCAAGATTTGTGAGCAGAAAGAAATTTTGGACCCCGGCTAGAACATATGAGACACCAGCAAATCTTAACTTTGTTTTATTTCATATTTACTCCACGATCTTACTATAGGATGCATTTAATTCTAAGTATGTTTTGGTCCATGTTTACTTGGGAATTTTAAGCAAACTTTGCGAGCTAAATCAAGAACGAAGACGGAGATTTTTGAAGTCTGTTTCTTTTTATTAACACACTGCCGGTTATTTTATTTTCTGTCGTTTAACAAAATTCTTTTCACTACGGTGTATAAATTATAAATTCAAAAAAATGCAGTTTTAAAATAGGGTCCAAATTATTAATTTTCTGTAGAAAATGGCGGTAATTTCACCGCCAATGATCAGTCTATGCGAAGTGCGTTAGTTCCCACTAGCACTTGTGTCACACGGCAATGTTTAACCCTTTCAGTGCCAGTCAGTTATCAACAACCAACTTCTCCTTATATAACACTTACAAAATATGACATTTGGTG
>JANCMA020566894.1:0-19874 GCA_024336925.2 Zoanthus solanderi
TACGAAACGTCAAGGAAATATTAAAACGACAACTATGTTTATTACTGCTGTTTGTATTGTATTTTTGATAAAACTTCCATGGCCAAGTAACAAGAGTTTATATGGTAGTAATTTGCTTTTTTGTGGTAGTTTTTATTTATTTAAAGATTGTTTTTGATAGGTTGTTTTGCTTTTCCATATCTGGTATAATTTAAATAACAAAGAATGTTATTTGTCAACCTTTTTTTTGTAAAACACAAATCCGAAATGGTAGCACTTTCCTGGCCTCTGATCATTTATTGCCTTTCATATAATTTTTGATATTCACTTATTATTTTTTTCAAAAAGAAATGAAAATATTTTAAATTACGTTGAAAAGTTTAGGTGATTTTAATTTCAATGAATAAGAGTAAATTCAATGAATTCGCAGCATTTCACTTTCTATTAGAAACTTCTATTTATTTAGTTATAGTGATTAATTTTAAAATGTAATTTAGAGCTGAAAAACAGCTGATGTTGTGATTATTTATATTACGGCAAAAAGTACTTTGTCATAAACGGGTAGCATACTCGAGTGTAAGCAATCAATGTTCTATTATTGAAGTTGAATACAGTTATCTTGCTTTTTAATCAAATGTCTTTGTCAATAAGCTAAATCCTTTTCCAAGCCCAGTGGGTCATCGGTTCTGCGCGGTTTCTAAAACTCTAAGCGAATAAGTATGATCGCCTTCTCGGCGGCACACAAACCAATCGCAGACGCTGGTACTCATTTACTGACCTCGTAAATATGGAAAACCGAGTCAGTTTTAGCGGAAACGAATGCCACACAAGTATTCATATGTCGGCTTAGTCGACGTTCGAACCCAGGACGTTATGTTTGGAAGACAGATATCTTGCAATCTGCGCCATCCACCATGCTGTGGTTGAAAATAAACATACACGGCCTTCGTAAAATTAATTTTCTTTATTCTATCAAAAATATTACTTTTAATAAAAACTGCTATCACATCTCTCGGCAGTCATTTTGAAGTTATAGTTTATAAAAAAGTCAATATGTAATCTGTATTTACAATTTATCCTTGAAATCGAAACTTACTTTGAACTAAATAGCAGCACGCTAAACACACGCAACTCACCTGCTCAGACAGTCTTTTTATCGACTAAAAAGCAAAAACCGATTATTGGATAAATTTAAGTTGTTTCTATCATGTCGCAATCCCTTATGAAGCATCTTACTTTTACATTAACGGCCAATAATTTTTTTCATATTGCATAGAAAACGTTTTAGAGTCTTCGAACATCGATACGTAAGTCAATTTCATTTCACGAAAGGTGCGTCTTAACATTGTTCCAATCTCCTGTAATGAACGTAAGTCTTCTAAACGTGGCAAATACCTTTCCTCATATTGCATTGACGATAGGAATATTGTTCTTATTTCTGTCACCTGTTACAATCATAGGAAATGGTCTTGTTCTCACCTCAATTGCGCGTGACCCATATGCGAACATCAGAAGTGCTCCAACCAGTTACATAATTTTTAACATGGCGCTGTCTGACTTGCTTGTTGGAGTTTTGGTTGAGCCTATCTTTTCCATTTGTACATTCTACGTTGCAGTTAAGGAAACCCTCGTCTTTTTTGAAGAAGTGATAGGTATAATGACATATGCTTTCTTGGGTGTGTCATTTTTCAGTTTGTTTGCTCTATCAGTGGATCGATTAATAGCTGTCAGATCTCCGTTGCAGTATGGTAGCATTGTGTCCAAAGCGAAATTAAGAAATATTAATATTTTGATGTGGATTTGTGTTGCGTTTTATGCAATAGTGGGAAAGATGGTTAGATCTCGGTTTGAAATTCTTCTTGCTATTGATGCTGCTAGTTTGGCAACTTTAACACTTGCTCTGTCTGTTCTCAACTTTGCTGTTGTCCGTTCATTGCGGATTAGTGGAAAGAAAATGAAAAGTTTGATGGATTCAGAACATACTGCCGTTATGCAGACGGTTTTCAATCGAGAAAAAACCGTTGCACGAACAACAACAATACTGGTAACCGTGTTTCTAGTTTGTCTGTTGCCACATGGCATACTTTCAGCTGTTATCTTTTCATTGAAGAAGGTTCATAACTTGATGGTTCAAGAAATATTAGCGTGGATGTATTATTCAAGTCTCAATTTGATGTTCTTGAATTCTCTCATAAACCCATTCCTGTATGCTTGGCGTCTTCCAAAGTATAGAAAAGCATTCCGCTACATCTTTTTTTGCATCAAAAGCAAAATGACCTTTTCTAAAGCAGTTCCATCATCTCGTTGTGAGGAGCGCAACAAAGACGAACACAGAGGGAGACATAGCAAACTTCCTCAAACACTCAGCACATCTTCCCCTACAATACCACGACCAACTTGCATCTCCGCGTTAGAAGATGGCTTCAATGAACACATTCATAAATCTATTGAAAATACAAAACTGTGAAAATGGCACAGAATTAATCAGTTCGGATTCACTCAACAAAGCCGTATTTCTTTAGTTTAACTAAAAACGAAAATGGTACACCCCTATGTAACAGACCTGGCGAAACCCAACCTGGTGGGCTATTTTCCCCAACCTGGTGAGATTCTAGCCAACCTGCGCCCTGGTCAATTCCGGAATAAAACCTGGTCAAATTTTGACTAACCTGGTGAGAAAATTAAAACTCCCTTGCGACCTGGTAGAATTATTTTGAAATAATTAGGCGAACAAATGATTAATGAATATACCAACCTGGTGAGAAAATTAAACCTCCCTTGCGACCTGGTAGAATTATTTTGAAATAATTAGGCGAATAAACGATTAATAAATATACCAACCTGGTGGAAAATCTTGTGACCTGGCAAATAGTTTGTGAAAAACCTTGTGAAGTTTCAGAAGCTACCAGGTCTGTTACATAGGGGTGTTTCATAGTAGGGAAACAAAAAAATAAATGATTATTTGTCCAAATCTTTTTTAAGTCTTCTATAATTAGTAAAGTGTGTATCATCTTGTACTTTACATCATTGTATATATATTATGATATTCATTTTATAGTTTCCCATACAGCAAGAAGATTTATATTCATACAACCCGAGGTGCAACAACAAAAATTGAACAAGTTATCTCGTATACTGTGCACCGTACGTAGTAATCCACCGCCAATTGTACGGTGGAGGAAAAATGGAGAAATTGTTTTTCCGAATGAACCTCGTATTAAGGTATCGACTAATACAACAAGTGATAAGACAGTCCTCAGTGAACTCACCATTACATCTGTTACTCGGGATGATAACGGAACCTATGAGTGCGAGGTCTTCGATAAACTGGGTGATCAGAGAAAGTCATCAAGGCTGCTGATACTTGGTAAGATTTTTTACGAGAACTAGATATCATGAGCTTCATTGTTCAAGATTTTTCACGAGAACTAGATATCGTGAGCTTCATTGTTGCCAAAGGATTTAGTGTAGCTTTTTATAGTTTTGAAGTTACGGCCAAACACGGCTTTTGAAGTAGAAAAAACATTTTACCCTCGACCCTCGACCCTCGACCCTCGACAAAAACCTACACTCACACATCGGTAAGACTGACAAGATAATTTGTTATAGCACGAGACAGAGCATCACTTTCTGTTAACCTTCTGTTGTCCCGGAAACTTTTTCTTTTCAACATTTTTTTTTCACACATTATTTATCCTTTTATTTCCTTTTGTTTGTTACATACCTATCTCCAATAACCACCTCTTTTATATTTATCTTTCATGCATCCACTCCGACGAAGGACTACAGTCCGAAACGTCAGTTTTTTTTCCATTATCTACTTGTAGAACTGTTTTTGTAGAAACACCGACGCAGCATTCCATTTATGACAATTATTTTCTTAGCATTCGCTAATTGATTGTGTTTACTGACATGGGTTGACCACCCGCCTTAACTTGCTTAACACCCAAATTTTCTTCCCTATTTTATAGTTTAATTTATTTTATCATCCTATTATTTTTCCTTTATTATTCTAAACCAGTTCTTTTCCGATTTGTTCAAGGTACTGAAACATTTTTCGTGGTTACTCTTTAAAATACTAAAACTTGTAGTTGTAGTTGATGTTAATGCTATTGTTTCTTGCTTCTTTAAACTGATTATTATTAATAGTAATTTCCCAAATTAGCTTTCAAATTACCAAATGGATGTCACTTATTATTTACGGCTGCCTTTTCCAGAGAGACCTGATAGACTGATTGTAAATGCGACTAATATCTACAACTCCGTGTCACTCAAGTGGTTTGTAACGTATGACGGGAACTCCCCTATAACTCACTTCTTTGTCACGCATCGTTATAACACTAGCAAGATAACAAGAGAGACAGTGTATAGAGTGGCACGTGATCTCCTAGAACTCCACATAGATAACCTCGAAGTAGGAGTAACGCATCTCTTCGCAGTTGAGGCGGAAAATCGAGTGGGAAAAAGTGACTCTGCGACAGTCGCTAAGACAATAATTGCTACAGGTAGCTATAGATATTAAAAGTTTCGTATTTTTCACAATATACAGAACAACACTTAGATATTTAACAAATGAACTTTGAAATTATGCTAAAGGGAACCAAGCCCAGCGAATGATTTGGTTCATTGAATTTCCTGCGGGCCGCCATCTTGAAATATGACGTGTTGCGTTGCAGTGCCAGACTCCCACTCGTTCATTGCTATTGTTTCTATAAAGAGTAGAGACTGGTACTACAGAGCAACTACGTCACATTTCAAGATTGCGGCCTGCAGAAATTCAATGATTAAAATCAATCGCCCGGCGTGAACTATGTACAGAGAATTATCAAATTCGAGCCGCAGATTTGAGTGAGTTTTTATTTACTATCAGTTAAATTTTACATCGTAGTGAAAAAGAATTTTAAAAACTGACGTAGTGAATTCACTCCGACGAAGGACTACAGTCCGAAACGTCAGTTTTTAAAATTTCAACAATTACAGCTGACAAATAGCTTTGACAATATTTTTTTTTTGTCCCCGTAGAAGAAGGCCATTTTCAAATAATAACATACTTTATTTAACGTCAATTGCGAAGGAAGTGGTTGCGCATTCTTCCTAGCCAGAGGCTAATGTTTAATCGCTCGACGGCTCAGATCTTGGAGTGAAGGTCGAATTTGCAGAGGAAGAAAAACCGGAGTACCTGGAGAAAAACCCTCGGAGTCAGATTGAGATTGACAAATCTCAGCCCACGCGCGAGGCCTGGGAATTGACACCGGGTCGTGGAGGTGGAAGGCGAGACTAATGACCGCTACACCAGCCTGACTCCCCTTAAATAAATAAATAAATAAATAAATAAATAAATAAATAAATATCAAAGTTGCACCAGCATCACAAACGTTGAGGTCCAATACAACTTAAGCCTGCAGTTTACTAACTTCTTTCTTGCAATTATTTAAATTGTATAAATAGCCACGGAAATGTTTCATAAAGAAGCTGTTACTCTTCAAATCTCTTAAAACTATAACAGAACTCGTAAACTCTACAAAAGTAAAAAGTTTTATTGTATTGTCATCTGAATTACTTGAAAAATAAATGCCATCGTGAGGTGGCAGAACTTGTCCATGTTCCACCTCATCACCACTCCACTCACTCTCATCGCACAGCTCGTCATTACTCTCCCAATCTTCTGTTCTGATATTGCCGTTGAGGTGACAATGTCGACTGTGAAGCTGCCTGTCCATAAATCCATTACTTAAGATATTTTTGGGACTGGAAGTAGCTGTCTCGGAAGAAGTTGGATGTGACCCTGTTATCGGGTGTCCCATGTGGTGATTATGACTCTAAGTACAGTTACTCTTGGTGGTAGAGAAGTGTTTGACAACTCTTGTCACTGGTTTTCTGTCCGGTGTTTAATTCCTTTCCACTGTGGAATGGACATTTGTCGCACTGACAATCAGCTAGCTAAGGAGCAAAAAGCTACAGGGAAACAGTTTAAATGTTATGTCAAGCCTGGCCATATTACAATAATAAAGCTATATAAGGGGTAATATAGGATGTATATTCTGGGTGTATATTCGGTTATATTGGGAGTAAACTAGATATATATAATATTTACATTTGTTTATTTTTGGTGTATCTTTGGTTATATTGGGTGTATACAATATTGAATTATACTATTTTTTATCTACACAAACAAATTAGAAACATAAATACGCTAAAATAAATTAATAAGCTATCTTCGTTAGCTGTAAAAAATCCGCGCACGCTATTTGTTAAGATCGATCACGTGATTTTGATGCACCGGTAAATACTGCCACAACCGTGCGTCAAACCTTTTTTGTTTAACCCGAGGCTTGAAAATGGTCGAGTCTTCAATAAATTCAAACCAATACGCATGAATCCAAATATTTTTTTTGAGCTTTTACTCCAGCGAAAGTTGTCATTTATCAGAATATACACCCAAGCGATTTGACAGTCTTTTTGTGAACCGTACTGACATATCGAAATTTCCGCACATTTTAAAGAACTCAAGTTTTGGTTCCTTGTGTACAACCGCAGCCCTTTTGTGACATTTGTGTTTGTTTTTTTTCTGCTTGATTTTTTAAGATGGAATTTAACCCTTTGCTAAATTTACAATCTTTGAAATTGGTTTGTTTAGTAATGGTGAATAAAGGAAGCAAAGGATACAGATTTCTGATTTTCACTGACTAGATAGCGATATATATATTTTTTTAATTGAGGAACTGTTTGAGTTCTTCTAATCCTTCATTGTATTATCGAACTTACTTCTCAAAGGACTGCAGAGTAATTCTAAAGCAACATTTTGTTTTACGGTTACGAGTTTCAGCTTTTGATAAATTCCATTGAATGCTTTGTTAGTTGCTCTTGAAATTTATCCTATTTATTTTAAATATTCTTATTTGTTCAAACTCTTGTTTTAAGTTCGTGAAGGAAAATCGCTGATATACCAGATTTCTTTTTGAACTGATAGAAACAATGGACCGATTAACAAAATTGAAGGACTACTTCTCTTAATTGACATTAAAAAAGCTTTTGATACCTTGAACTGCATGCTGGGAGTTGAATTGATAACTCGCTATCATATTTCAATTTCGGGCCATTTATATTAAACAATGGATAATAACAAGTTGCATCTTTTACAATGGTTATTATTCAAATTACTTTACTATAGAAAGAGGAGTCAGACAAGGGGACCCATTGTGACCTTATCTTTTTATAATTGGGGCAGAGATATTATCTCTTAACACGAAGAAATCCACCTCTTTAAAAGATAGACGACAGAGAATTTCTACTAGTTCAATATGCAAATGACACATCCTTTCTCTTAGATGGAAGCGAAAACTCTCTTAGAAAATGCTTAGAGTTGTTACACTATTTTTCGTGCATTTCTTGGCTTAAAATCAATAATGAGAAAACAAAAGCTATTGGCTAGGCTCCAGAAAAGGATGTATGGTTGAACTTTTGCCAGGAGTAAAGCTTTATTCAATTTAGTACATGAAGACAGTTTTACAGTTCTTAGAATTACTTTTAACAAGACTATAGATGATTATGAGGTGAACCATAATTATGAATTGAAGATAATGAGGTAGATAAGCTACTTAACAGTGAGTGTAGGTTTTTGTAGGGGGTCGAGGGTCGAGGATAAAATGTCGAAGATAATCATTTTTCTTTTTTTGTATATTTTTCTTACCACTTTTTCAATACATTATTTTTGTTTCCATAAAGCTTTTATGGTAGCTGTATCATTCAGCTAGTTGACAGAAATAACTGCATTGTAATTGTTTTTCGTTGCTGAGTGAGCAAGTTGAGAATGGGTTTTAACTGTGACAAATTTAATATTATCAAAACTTCCAACATTTTAAACTTTTCTTCTAAACAACCTACGAGCACCAAACTTGGTACACAGTCGTGTTATCTGATTATTAACTATTGTACGAAAAATTACGCTACCCGTTGCCATGTTAACGAAGTTATTGTTAAAAAAAATTACTTAAAAATTAAAAGCCATGTTTGGCCGTAACTTCAAAGCTGTAAAAAGTTAGACTAAATCTTTTGGTAACAATGAAGCTCACGATATCTAGTTCTCGTAAAAAATCATTTTGTTGCAATCGACTCAGTGGTTGCTAGGATATGAAAGCCCCAAGTGACCCCAGTTTTGAAAGGGAGTGACTTATGGTCGTGGGTCGTGGATTCCACGTAGAGGGTAACAATTATTAATTATTTATTACAAATATAAACTATTTAACTACTTGTCCTGGGTATGACTTTAAACTGCAACCGGTGGTAAGGCTCCAGATCGGGAGATCTGGAGTTGTGGGGAATGTGGAGCTATCCCTTAATTACCATTGCTCCCAGGTCCACTCTTACCCAAAGTGGTAGCACCTGTTAGGGTCCCATCTATGGATAAATAGTGCCACCTGTTGCCTTGCACTAGGTTCTGTCTTTGGTCAGACAAAGGCTAGGTCCACAGCCGATAATTGTGGTTGGCGTCAGCAAGGGCATGCGGCTATAAAAAATCATGATCCAACAAAATCCTCATGATGGCAGCACAAAAACATGGGCACCAGCCAGCCCAAAGGCTGGGTGGGCCACACTTGCTTACCACAAACAGAAAGGTGCAACCCCTGACTCTGGGCCGCGCAAGCACTGCTTGCATAATGATGGGAAACCTGATGAGCGGCTTGGGGTAAAGTTAGAGACTTGGAATGTAGGGAATATAAGCAGGAGGGGTACAGAGGTGTGTGAGGAGTTAAGGAAGAGGGGGATAGATGTGTATTGTCTGCAAGAAGTGAGGTGGAGAGATCAAGGAACACGGTTTATGGGTGTAAAAGGTAGGAGATATAAGTTGTGGTGGTCTGGAAATAGTGATGGTACAGGAGGTGTGGGAGGGTATTAATAAGAAAATTAATTATAATATGTGGCATTTGGGTTCTTTTAAAAATGAGTAATAAATGAATGGCTGAGAGTACTACGTTGAAATTAACTTGTCAGTAAACCAATATGAATAGGAGCTGGGATTAATCTGGCAACTTCTAACCGCAGTCAGCTTTTTGGGACTTGTCAGAACGGTGTAGGATGCAGTGAATATACAGCCAGCTATTAAAAAGCCAACTGCTATTTGTACACGTTATTCTTCAGTACAGTCTTCTTTTAAATGTACTTTTTAGGAAATTAGATAAAAACGCAAAATTAATTAGTAATATACTTGGTTCGGAGATTATCTATTTTTCTCAGAAAGAAATAGAAATCCCCGCTATTTTGTTCATGAGGATGCATTTTTTAGGAATATTGAGGTGGGGAATTTGTGGTAATTATGGAATATTTTAAGAAGAAATATCCAAGCTGGCTTCTCAAAACAGTGTTCTTGTGGAAAAGTGTGCATGTGCGAGAGAGAATACTATTAGCAGCGTTTCTGATTAATTTTGTTTATGTTCAGTTTTGGAGACTCTCTGTCGATGCAGGTGGTTTTCCATTCCTCCAGGCTATACTAAGCAGATAAAACAAAATGAAAACAAACGTGATTACATTTTGTAATCAACTTGATCTCTAAAAACACTGAGACAAAAAACATTACGCGAAAGGGTGAAACACAATTACAAGAAACGCCTTTGGGCGGAGTAGCGAAAGGATTAATGGAACAATAATCTCAGAGAGCGCTGATGGTCGCTTTTGGCATTTTTCCTCCTCTGCCGCACTTAACATACAAACTATACACAGCCCTGTATAAACACTAAGCTAAACAGAAATAACAATAAAAAAGAAAAAAAATCCTGAAAATTAAAAAAAAAAGATTAATTATATATATTCTATAAATCGCCTATTTAATTTCATTTATAAAACGCTAACGTGGAATAAAACCACTCCAAAATATCCTTGGGGCTATTTCGCAATAGGAAAAAAGAGGCAGGCAACCGTTCACGAAAACTCTGCTGATGTTGGATCAATAAATGATCTAATTGCCACTAAAATCTCAAATGTTCATCCATGCCGAAATTTTGTGATTATACAAATTTACTATGTCGTATTGGTTTGCTCTTTTTAATATTTTGCAAAACATTTGCCTAAAATATGTTAATTGAAAAAGTATGCTTTGGGAAATAATATCAATCCCACACTTTTCTTCTTTGTTAAGAAATTCAAAGTATTATTTTGTAGAAACATAAAAATTTTGTTCTCGTTTTCTTTAATCATTTGTGCAGATGCAAGTTCTGGTTTCAAAACAAATAACTGATTTCGGTATAAACGGTTCGACTAAAACTGTTCGTTGAATTTTATAGAATTTTTCCATGTGAGCCTTTCAAAGCAAAAACAAAATTGTTGAAATAGTTTTTTATGACAAAGGAAATTGGGTTTCATTCCGAGGAACTTTAATTGGTTCGACTGAACTGAAATAGAAACCCCAAAACAAGGCCCCCTTCAAGACATTTTCAGAACCTCCAAAGGTTGGTCCCCTTCAAGAGTCCTCCACTATCCCCAAGGCAGGAATGGTCCCTTGAATACATTTATCTAACCCCAATTGCCAATATCCTGGTTCTGCATTAGGACTCGTTATAGGTACAGCACTGCCGGATTTCATACCGAGAGAGCCTGGGTACAAGGCCATTAATTCTTCTAATTACGAAATATGAGTAATATAAAAAGAAAGACCACGCTGTAACTAGCAAAATCCCAAAGTTTGGTGTTAAAACGGATCAATAGTTAACGATTTATAGCTGCTTTAAAATACAACAGTTTCCTAAGAAATTAAACATATGGGTTACGGACAATTACAGGTTTTAAGACAACATTCGCATTGTGCTATTATCGTCACTGATTACCAATCATGAGCTTCAACCTTTCAGTACTATTAGCATTCAAAATCGCATTCATCGCCTGTCTCGTACCAGCAATACAACATATGCATCACTAATACACTATCATCATTAACCTAATATCACAGAAATCATTATCAGTTATCATCATATCGTAACATAGAAAAAATAATTGTTCATTGTGTGGTCAGCGCATGCGCCTATTTGTGTTAAACATCATCACTCATAAAAATAATTAACCATTATTCACCGAAGTGGAAGTGAATAGTGGTGGATATCCACCACTTTAACCGACACTGGGGTGAATAATTGTTTTAGTATATACCACACAAGCTGAATAACTAGCGGACCAAAGAGTAACTTTATTTGTGACATTTTGAAACCGAAGCGAAACGGGAAGCCATTCTGTTTTGTTCTGCTGCTCGGAGGTGAATAGTACTTGGCTAATCACCTCCGAGCTAGCCAATCAGCGTGCGCGAAAAATACTATTTACTTGTGTGGATTATACTAGTGATAGCTGTACTAGTCGAGCTTATTGCAGTCTCGGGACTGAATTACAAAGACGCGGCTCTACGAGGTCGGACCGAAAGTATGTGAAGCGCCTCTGGCAGCCGCTATACGGTCCACGCATGACCTCGGGCACAGTACCATAGCCAGTTGGTATTAGCTTTGAGTCGATTTTGCAGAGGAAGGAAAACCGTTGTGTCCGGAGAAAAACCCTCGGAGTCAGATTGAGATTGACCAACAACTCACCCCGCATGCTCCTGGGGTCGGAATCGATTCCGGTTCACAACGGTGGGAGGCGCGAACGCTAGCAACTGCGCCAACCCGAATTCCCAAAACTATAACCGAACTACTAAACAATTAAATGAAAACTTTGAAGTGAATTGATAATGGTGTTAAAAGAAAATTTTAAACAGTTAGAATCATAATAACGACTTTATTTAGGTGTCAAGTCTTCTAGCTGACCAAAGATCTACTAACTGGGGACACCACCTTTATCACTCTGAGATGGACGGAGACATTCGTCACATGACAGGCACACACACATAAATACAGATATGTCTCCGAGGGCCTGTGGTTTAACGTTCTTATCCGAGAAGACCCGAAAGTCAAACTATTCGCATATGTTAGAGCAAAGGCAGCATCTTCTCCTCATTTATTTTAAGACCCTTAGTGTTGGTCCTCCGGAAATCGAAATTAACCAACTAGGCTAATTAGACGGCCGTTCATGATAAAAGATCACAAAGCGTTAAGATTTACTTTCACTCGAAAATACGTGATGCATTACCAAACTGTGTATGATTATCATATCAATGTTCTCTCGGATGAATATTGAGTCAAAAACAATCTGTATTTTAGTGTCGACCGCATCCTAAAATGCAACTCAGATTAACTGAACTATCAGCAACCAATAAGCGGCAGATTTTTGCCAATCTCGTTGTCGTATATACTTTTCACAAATTATTTAAAACAACTAACGTCGCTTAATTTCATTCAAGACGTCGTTTCGGAAAAATTATTTGCAATATATTTCACATTTCTTAGCGAATCTAAGGAAAGTTTAGTATGCGTGTGTTAAGAAAGATTCAAGGACTGTATTAATATAAAAAACGATTGTTACAGAGATATGCTCTCGAGTTTTCCTTGAAGAAAATCAGTTCATTTTGCCGGAGGAACTGACTAAAGATAATAGATTGAATCAAATTTAAGATGTTTAACATTTTACCAAAAAAAAAAAAAAACATCAATTTATTTAAATGTTATCGAACCAAAACTTCGGCTGATATCTGTGTAGCTGGTTTGAAAAATTTTCATCGATTCTTAAGTTAATATATTTTCATATGCTTTGCATGCATGTATGCAGATGAATCACGGAAAATATTAATGCTAAGTTAACTACGGGTTCCTCAAATTTTTATGATCTGTCAAAGCCTTTCATTAAATCGTTGATTGAGAAAATTGTTAATTATACCGCTTGTTAGCTCTTAAAAAAACTTTTTTTTTGAAAGTTCTCTAAATGAAACGGAACTTTTTAGCTCGAAATACAACCAATTAGAAAGAACAAACAAAGAGAGAGCCAGACCGTATGTTATGTCGAACTACACTTTACAGAGCGCCCCAGGCCTTTGATGTATGTTTGGTTTTGATATGATAACTTTTGTGTAATCTTTGTTGGAACATATGTTCTATTTTTATGTTGTGTATAGTGTTAAAAATTTAAATATAAAGCAGAAAAATTGAAAATTCAGAATAAGTTTTCAAAATCCACCATATTTGTGTTCCGTTTATATTTGACACGACTACAAATTCGCCCGGCTTCTGTGTTTACAACAACAGATTCATTTTTTAGAGTTAAATTTTAAACCACTTGCTCACAGTTTCAAGATAGTTATTCTTTTAAATAAAACGCCTTTTAAAAACTTTGACCTGAATTTGTCTCTTTTCAGATCGGCCAATATCAAAAAAGACAACAAAATCGATCAAATTCTAGTTAGAATGGACATCTGTATATACTTGCCTTCATCAAATAAATTTACGGCATCTTCATTTAAATTAAAATTTTGCAGTTGTTAATGATACGGTTTACTTGTATTAATTTTTCTCTACATTTTCGATAGGTATTCCGGCCCTCTTTTTCAGTTTAAAATTCAACTAACAAATAGAAATATTGCGCTGGCTGAAAACTCCCGACAGCATCACACGCAGCTGTTTCTTGATCTCGCACAACGCCACCGAACAGACACTTTTTTCAATATAAGTAAGATTTTGTTTTCATTACAAAACTTTTAACTTTAAGTCTTTGAATTGTCAAGTGTTCGTTCTTATTTGCTTATCGGTCATACGTTATTCTCCTTTTGAATTTCCTTTCCTTCGCCTCCATCGTCAAAGTTTTCATTTGCTTTTTGCATTATTTGTTTGAGTTTTTCTGGTGGTATCTCAACCTCAATGCAAGCTCCTCGTCTTCCGACTCTTCCGCATTTTTTGAATTCATTGTCCTTCGATGCTTCTGCTGTCTCCATTACAGTAAATGCTTTAGCGAACACACGCCGTTTACAGCTTCTGCGACCAAAATTAGTTTAAGTTGAGATTACACCTTAAAACTTTAGAACTTACTACAACGCACTTGTCGTCAGGAAATTAAAAATATCTTCCACAATGCACTTGCTTTCTAGCAAAGTTTCAGTGGTTTTGTTTCTTGGTTCAGAACCATTCCTCCAAAAGATTTTAAAATTGCGACTTGATAGTTTCAAATAATCTGAAGTGCTTTTAAATCTTGGCGTTTTCTCCCAGCTTTCATTTTCACTTTCCTTCACGAAAGCGTATTAAACATCCATGTTTTCATTTTCTCTGTTTTTAACTTGTTAAAAATTTGTCTCATATGAAGAAATTTTTTTTTTCAAGATTGATAATAATAATTTCTTGGACTCTATTTACAACGTAATGATCACACGATAATAGCGATTATTCGAATTGTAATCAAAGCTCATGCGCAAATGGTCTCCACGCTAACTCTATTTACATGCATCTTCACGCTGCAACTAGTTCAACCACAGGTAGCCCAAGCTCACTGAGTAATATTTTTACCATTATACTGTAGTTATATAGGTTTGATAGGATGGTGATTTTTCTAGCACCGTGCTAGAGCGATTGAAGTTAGTCCTGTGTAAAAACTACGGTGGCCCATAAGTGCACGGCAAAACTTAAATTTCTCACGGCAAAACTTAAATTTCTCACGGCAAAACTTAAATTTCTCACGGCAAAACTTAAATTTCTCACGGCAAAAATTAAATTTCTCACGGCAAAACTTAAATTTCTCACGGCAAAACTTAAATTTCCCACGGCAAAACTTAAATTACACACGGCAAAACTTTAATTTGTGACGGCAAAACTTTAATACTCACGGCAAAACTTATATTTCTCACGGCAAAACTTAACATTAGCCACGGCGGAAGTAAGTTACTGTGGCGGAAGTGAAAAGAAGTCGTCCCAGGCTTTAGCGGTCCACAAGACCATTTCAAAATGGCGGACGATTCCTTAATGGACGATATCGAAAGCGACGTGGAGATAGAAGAGAAGGATTTAATAACGTACTATTTCTACAAGGGCTTTTAGTATAAAGAGATATGCATGTTCCTCCTAAAGCGACACGGAAGACAAATGAGTTTAAGAACACTGAAGAAAAGGGTCAAGATTTATGGACTACAGCGAAACAATGTTCAATACGATGTAGATGAACTCAGGAATGCAATAAGACGTCTGATAGACGGCTACGGAAGTTTTATGGGCTACAGAGCTGTATGGCACTCACTACAGCTTATTGGTGTAAGAGTTCCTAGATATGCAGTGCAGTTACTTCTTCGCGAAATAGACCCAGAAGGAACAGAAGAAAGGAAGGCACATAGGTTGAAAAGAAGAATTTACCACAATCCTGGGCCTAACTATAGCTGGCATTGTGACGGATACGACAAACTTAAGCCTTATGGCTTCCCCATACATGGTTGTATCGATGGCTGGAGTAGAAAAATCTTATGGCTTTATGTAACGCGCTCAAACAACCAGCCCAGTAATGTAGTAACTTATTATTTAGACGCTGTCGATGAGTTTGGGGGTTGTCCACTCAATTTGATCACAGACTTAGGCACGGAAAATGGTGCCATGGCGGCAACTCATAGCTTTTTTAGAGATGATCCTGATTCTCACAGATATGTACCCTCCCCCAGAAATCAGCGAATCGAGTCTTGGTGGGGGTCTTTCAGAAAAGCATGCTCAACATGGTGGATTAATTTCTTCAAAGATATGATAGACCAAAAGCACCTTGATACTGCCTCGGAGGTCCAGATGGAGTGCCTGTGGTTCTGTTTTTCAGGAGTACTGCAAGTTACATTAAATGAGATACAAGAGCATTGGAATACCCATTATATTAGAGGATCCCGACATGATACCATTAAAGGCAGACCTGAATCCTTATACCATATTTCTGAGCTTCATGGAGCTGCTGGTGATTATATTCTACCAGTACCAGGAAATGAGATGAGGTATGCACGGAATGATATAGTGGAGGTAATAGAGGAGGATATTCACCAAGAGTATTTCAGATATGTCATGAGTGAATGCAATCTGCAACAACCAGTCAATTGGAGGGAAGCTTTGGAATTGTATTTAGTACTTCTTGGTTATGCAGATAGTAATTGAGCCTCTAAGTAAGTACTATAATTATATACATATGCTCCAATGAAGGGCTAATGCTCGAAATGTCAGCTTTTTATACTTTTTACGGCGATAATTTATTTTATCATATTCACCACAAGTTTACATCCACTCGCCGACACATTCTATAGTTTTTTTAAAAACTATTTACCATAAGTACTATAGATAGTTGTACAGATATTTTTGTTGACACCATCTGCCTCACTATATACTGTATGCGGTATATTTAACAATTATTCACGGAGCCCGAGGTGAATAATTGTTTAATAAGTATAATTGCTCTGGTGATTATTTGACAAAATGAAATCAAAACATCTACATTTTTAGAAAGATTTTGTGGAAAAAAGCATAAATTCCTGCACATCAGCAATCTTTGTGCGTGCTGCAAGCAGTTTTTCTTTGGGTTGTGCACGTGCAAGCATCACACATCATTTTCAAAATTGCCTAGCCTTTAATGTTCGTGCGGTGATTATAGCATCAGAGAATGATGAATTTAGCCAATCATGGCGGGCCATTTGCGATAGTCACCAGTGTAATTATACTAAATGTATAATTATGCAGATCAGACATAAATATGAAAAGTTTCGTTCAGCACTTTTGTATGCAGTGCACCTCCCCCCCCCCAAAGAACGAAAATCAATGACACAACTGATTTATAAAGCCATCTTTATTCAGTTTTGAATATAATCACAATCTTTCATTGTTTAATCAATGTCTATAATGTGCCTGTAATATTCTTACAGAAACATATAAGTGACTTGAAACATGTAACGCTGTGCCCTACTTTGGATTATTCGTGGTGCATTTTTCACCATATATGGTCAAAAAGTGATTATTGTACTCACATCGAAATGGTTTTCTTTTTGTTGCATAGATTTGTTCATTCTAACGCACTAACAACAGTAAGGGCAAGCACAAATATACTAACATTTAGCATACTGAAGGCTAATATTTGTAATAATATATTTCCAACATCAATAACGCAATGTCAATAACTCTATAATAATAATAATAATAATTTAATAGTCAAAATGTTTTTGAATGGTGCATATATCTTGGTGCACTACCTAGATTCATGATATATATGTAGTATGTTTACCTGATAAATAACTTTGTAATCAAATAAAGTGGATTTCACATCACTATCATAAAAGCAATTACAAGTTATTCAAAGTATGAAACTGACTTAATCAAACCCATCACTGTGTGTTGTTGTGTTGGTGTATAACTGCAAAAGTAACCTATATCAAATCATATCCTTGACCAATCAAAAAGGAAGGAATCCTGATTGCACAAATATGACAAGTATGTGAAATCCGCTTCAACACAGCAATCGAAAATGTAATTTTAATAACTGACAGCCATGGGGGGTCAGGTTAAAGGAAAGTGCTGGAGTGTTGAAAAACAAAACAAAAACAGTGGTTTATCTGTAGTGCTTATATATTACTATTATGCCAAAAGTCCTTGGATCACCCTGGTCGGGATAACTGTACTATGACACAAGGTGCTCAGGTCAGCTTGGCCCTGGGGTTTCGATGGACCTTACAATTTGTCCAATTTTCAGGAGTTTTCAGGGTTTTTGACTGGATGGAAGGACAACCTTTCAAGCCTAACTTCTCCTCCCCCCCCCCCTCCCCCCAAAAAAACAACTTACCATACAGTTTATTTCTAAAAGTGGAAGTCCCAGAATTTTTGGAAACCCTGTTAGCCCCTACCCCCTTAATGGCTTAAATACATTGAGATCCCTGATCACAAGAATGTAAATTACTATTTTATCCAAGGAAATCAATTTCAATAACAAAACTATTAATTATTCCTTAAGTGTGCTATTATACAACACCTTATTATCATGGATGAAAGATAAGGTGACAAAAACATCACACAGTATTTTTACTTATTGTGCGGTGGCAAAAAAAAAATCCCTGCCCCACCCCACGGTTGAGGACCTATGGAATTCCAGGCTGGGTATCTTAAAAAAGCAACATTCTAGGGTGGCTAAACCCCAATTACAGGGGGCATTCAAGTTTTTATCTGCACCCCCTCCCCACGGAAGAGGTCTTTTTATTTTTAACCTCCTTGAAAATGTAGGTTGGCACCCCCTTGGAAATACCCACAGAAGAGTACATGTACTTTTGTAGCTCTGAGATCCACAGAAATACCCACAGAAGAGCACTTGGCACTGCACTTTCAGGGAAAAATTCTTCTGTGGGGTGTGTGGAGAAAAAAAAGCACCTAGGTGGTCATAACTAAATTCACCAGAATTCCAGGGTGGGTACAGTAATGTGACAGACAGACATTCTATTGGCACCTTGTATGCTGAGAGATTACACTGGTGTGGTTCTAATAAATATTTTTAAAAGCACTAAAGAGTTCTTTATTGTTGATGTTTGATAGCATTTTAAAATATGTTATCACTGGGGTCCTCGGGGGAGATGGGAACACTTTATTGTGACTGTCCGTTTAGTTGCCCTAAGAAACCATCTTGCACATTACCCTATCTCACTATGATGTCACATGAACAGTCTATTGTTTGACTGCCAAGAATCATGGTTGCAGGAGAGGAACAAAACACCAACATCACAAAGGAAAACACAATAACATGCATTTTAGAAAACGTTGAGAAGCGACAACAGCTCCAAACACAGTACATAATTGTGCATAAAATATTCGAGAACCAGACAATTTGATAACAATTACTTTGAACAAGAGAGATTTTTCTTCAAATTTCCATTCTTCTTGGTAATTCTATCACCCACATAAACATGGCTGTGACATCATAGTTAAATAGGGCAATTAAACATGTCAGTGAACTTATAATGGTATCTTTATCTGAAACACCCATTCAAATTGAGCAAACAATTTTTTGAAGTCTATTATAGTCTATCTCAGTTTATCTTCCTCCAACCTCATTCCTCCTATAACTGATGGCCATCCCTTGGAGGTGCATAAAACACCAGAGCAAAACCGGTCAACACCCTTGCATCCATGCCCTGAATTTCAGACGATTTCTTTTCGCTCATATAAAATGAATATTACTCGCAAAAGAAACGTCTGAATGGATACTGCAAAAAACGAGCCCAGAATACTCAAAATCTTGAGAGTAAGATGCTGATTGGCTAATGGCAAACTTAGCACCAAGCATTTTCTGTCGCCTTAGCAACTCATGATCACAGCTAACTGTCTTCTTACTTCTGCGAAAGACACATTTTCTGCCTGTAAATGAAACTGTATATTGTAGAGCACAGTAATATATCTCTAACAAAATGCGAGGTTTTGTTAGTTTTCAATTCTTATTGTAGATGAGGTAAATATTATTTTGATTAAGTTATTTGTACTGCTGTTTTGCTTAAATTTTCATTTTTCAAATTTAAAACATCCTGCGGTCCTACTGCGTTTCGAAGTACTACAAGAGAGAGGTTGCTTGCTATGTCAGGACTGTCTGGGTTTCGCAGGCATGTTTATTTGCAGTGTACGTTCAGATGTTTTCTTTCACAAGTATTATTTATTTTTATACGTAAGCAAAAAGAAATCTTCTGAAATTCAGGTTATTGCATCACTGGGTGCAAGTGGAATTAAAATAGAAACGACATTGGTAAAGGTGAGTGGAATCTCTCTTGAATTTTGAGAGTTAGTTTCTTAGCAGATAGGAAATATGTACCAAACCTAACTTTTTTCATGCACGTTTTTCTGTAGAAGGCAACTGTCACTCTCCTCAACAAAAAGCTTGGCTTTTGTTTTAGGGGTTTGTATGCACATCGCATTGATTACAGTAAAAACCCACATATAAGAACCTAAAAATTGAGAACCTGCTAGACTTAAATAAGTCATTTTACATACCCATTTTATAAGAACCTTATTGCAAATATATCATAA
>JANCMA020566895.1:0-10054 GCA_024336925.2 Zoanthus solanderi
TTTGCAGAGGGAGGAAAACCGGAGTACCCAGAGAAAAACCCTCGGAGTCAGATTGAGATCGACAAATCTCAGCCCACGTGCGGACTCGATCCCGTCGAGTCGCGATTGATGACCACTACGCCAACCTGAAAATCACGTATGCTTGCCCATTTTATGAGTATCACAGAAATCAGGAAAAAAATTTTAAAACAGTTTATATGGTTTTGGGGGAAGCTGTCTCAACATTACAGACGTTTGTATGGATTTTGAACCATGTTTCAAGATCTATAACTTGGTCTCTGTTTAGCTTAAAAGCATCAAACTTGGTCAAATGACAACTCTGTACGGGATGTTTCATGTGAAGTTACTGTTTATCAGCAGGATGCCTAAATTGTGTGCAATTCTACAATTGGTTTCGGCTCCATTAGCTCCATATTAAATCCTGGTATCAGTGGTCTTTGAACAACCATGAACTAAACATATAGTTGGCATAACCTCAAAGAGAAACTCAAAATCCTATATTTTTGTATAGTATTTTATGATGGTTCTTAGTTCCCATGCTCTTTGCCAGTAATCAAGGTGCTCGACTTTTTTTTCAAAAAGCGCAAAATTTGGGATGTTTGAGCTGTTATAACTCCAAAACTAAAAGTTTATAGCAAAATCGAAAAAAGAATTTCTAGAAACAACTTTTTTTGCTCTATCCGAAAACAGTAAAAACCCGTTTTGATGATATGGGCACTTTAACGTTTCGTATGCTTCAACATACATCATCAGAAGTGAAACGTTAATAGTGCAAAATTTAAATTTAAACATACAGGAACACTAACTTATTAACCCCTAACCCGGTGGCTTCTTAGTTTAGCTTTTTATAGGACAATCCTTCGCAGCCGACGTCCTCAAACGCGCTCGCCAACTTATACTAGTACTTCGTGAGACAGCAACGTCTTACACATCGACCCTACTCCTAGAAAACGAACGCCATCTGACTTTACGTGATGCTCTCTTTCAATTGTGCATCACAATAGACGGCCCTCCTGCAGTTATCCGCACCGACCCTGCCCCAGGATTCAAAGCACTCACTGAAGATAACCTGCTCAACCAACACAGAATCATAAATGTTATAAATGGAATGCTGCGTTGGTGTTTCGAAAGAAACAGTTTTACAAGTGGTTAAATTTTACACCGTAGTGAATTGAAAAAGAATTTTAAAAAACTGACGTTTCGGAAGTTTCACTCCGACGAAGGACTACAGTCCGAAACGTCAGTTTTTTAAAATTCTTTCTCAATTCGGCTACGGTGTAAAATTCAACCACTTGTAAAACTGTCAACTCAGAATCATTATAGAGCTTGACCGTTCCAAGAATCCGAATAAAAATACCGTTGCCAAAAAAGCTGTTCAGGAGCTTGAAAACGAACTCTTACCCCAAGACCCGTTTGGTGGAACTCTATCGCCATGCACCCTGGCAGTTGCCACTGCTGCCTTGAACTCTCACATTCACTCTCATGGACTGTCTGCCAGCGAAATGTGGACCCAAAGGGACCAGTTTTCTAACGTTCAGATCCTTATGGAGGACAAGCTGCTTTATAGCTTCCCGAAACCAACAGCGTCTAACAAACCATCAGTTATAGTGAGTATTCCAAAGCACCGTTCGCAAAGAGGCCATCCACTCCCTCCATCCAAGTTGGAGACCTTGACCTTTTATATCTACACTCAGACAGGAGCAAGTCACGAGCTCGAGACCGTTATCTTGTTGTCAGTTGCACTAGAGCCCCCGTTTTGCAACATAAAAAAACTTGTTGGACGTCAATTTCGCAATTCCACGTATCGTGTAAAACATACCGAGTGTTTCAAAGTACCAACAGACACTCAAGATACAAGTATATTGGCTCGACAAGACAATGCAGAAGAAAAGATCAATATATAGAAATAAAGTCCCCGCCAACTCCTCCTACCAATCCCTTGGTGATCTCAGCGCCGGCCGGTGATAACGTGCCACATCACACGACAGAAGAGCCTCAAAGACTACAAGAACTCGTCCAATTAGGTCCTCCAGACTTCCATGCAGACGACTGCGCAGACTTCAAGACTTCCCCGACGCACTTGATGCCAAACAATCTAACGAAGAACTCTGCAGGTCAACAGGCTCCCGTCGTCCCCCAAGCCGCTACGAAGACTACAGACTTTTAGTGGTTGATCGACTCTCCGCAACTGAGCTATCAGAACTTTATGTAGCACTTAGTTGAACAAACGTTTAGTGTTTATTAGTAATGTTACAGTTGCTGACTTTTGTTAGCCCTGTGGTGTAAGAATAAGAAGAAAGAAAGTTGCGCCTGTACCGATCAGTGGTACTAGCATTTTGTTTAGCGGTTATTAAGTTCCCGCCTATTTTGTTCCTTTTTTTTTCCGACTCTTGTCGCGAGTTATTATTACTGTGTCTCACGGAATAAAAGCCGTTCAACCCATAGAATCTTGTATTGGCTCTTACCTATATTAACTGGTGCTGGATGTAATGTTCAATGGGTTGATCTAAAGTGATAAATCTACTCCAAATTTCCGCCATTGTCTGTAAATTATAAGTAGCCGTTTGCAGGAAAACTTGCGGAAATTCTGCAAACTTTTGAGAATGAATATTGAAGAGGCGCCAACAAAAGTGTGAAAGCGTTCCGAATCGACTAATTCATTTGACAGCTAATTTCTTCTTTTCCCATGTGTGATGATAGTCATTTCGCGTTTGTGACTGGATGATAAAAATTGCGTATGAGTCTCATGTTATCGATTCTGTGCGAAAAATCTCAGTAAGTATGAAATAAAAGAAGAATTTCAGAACAGGTTCACAACGCTGTACAAGTTATCAACATATAAAACTGTTTCTATGGAAACACCGACGCAGCATTCCTAATATGAGGATTTAATATACATGAGCTTCGAAAGTCGTACTCCCAAACAGATACCAGTGGACAGCTAAATAACCAATCAAAACATAAGAAAATTAAAAATAAATCTTTTTTATTATATAAAAATGCAGCTGTCTAAGAAAAACATTTACCTTAAAATATACTTACAGTATCGGGTAGCACTTTTATTATTCTAGCTCAAGAGCTGAAAACATTAATGAAACGAAACGTTGGAACGGGAGGAAGTGGCAGGGAGAAGCGTTACTTGTAAGACATATATTACTTTTAGCCAATTTTTTATTTACAAAAAGCTAATAGTAGTTTGAATGTTCAACAGATTTGGACAGCTGTACAAAGCAAGCATGGCGAGAAATGTGTTTTATCATGACAGAAGTTTTCTTAACAACAATTGGTTTGCATAAAAAATAGTTTTAAAGCAATTGTCAGAATCTTTAAGATGTTTTACATTACTATAACTTATATCCACTTCCAGTTGACTGTCATACACGGCCGTGCATTAGAGCTAAAAACCTTTACTTATAATTTATTATATAGTTTTGTTTTCCATAGGTTTCAGTCTATTTGGAGGAAGCGCAATCACTCTTGGTCTGGCAGTGAGGATCACCTCTCCACGATTAGCTTCCGTCATAACATTTAACAAAGTGTTCTCCAAAACTGCTTCTAGGAGCGATTCAAACTCTGGTAACCTACAAAAGAGAGAAAATTAGAATCTAACGAGGTGTAACTGGTAAGGACACACGGTAACAAGAAGTCTGGCAGGATACTACGCGTGATAACTAGCAGTGTAACAGTGTTTGAGCCAGCTCAATTGCCTCAGGAGACAATTTGTCTCTCTGCTGACTTTGCAAAGGGACAAATAGGCAATAGCAGGGGACAGAGCATAATTTATTATAACATTAACACTGTGTTTATCTTATCCAATAAATTTGGTTTTTCTTGTTTTCCAGCCGGCAAAAGTGACATAACATGGCGTTATTTTCGTACCTTAACCATTTGTGTTCATTCAACCATTTTGTCTGGAAATTGCGAGGTTTCGAATACGGAAGTCGAGCGTCATCTTCCTCCTCGTGAAATTCGTTTTCAGTTTTTTATTTTGCATCGTAGATGATTTTATCCGTTTCTGGTTGAAAATAACTCCAGATTTTCCTCTTGGACATTGTTATAAAGAAATGTAGATGTTTACATAAAGCAAAGAGGATCACTTCGGTGCACAAATGAAATGAGCTGTCAACACGTGTAAATCCTGCCGAAGCCAGTCACGCAAAATTGATGCAAGTATCATTCTACTTCCAAATATGGTAAAAGTGATCCTCAAGACAAGATGGTAGAGTGTGCAATAATTCGGCAAAACATTATCTAGTAGAATGACAGGATTTCATAATAATATTGCAGAGTTATTTGGGGAAACACTTTGGCATCTGATATGTTCAAGTACTTCGAAAATATGGGCATACTAAAACCGTGGATGAAGCTGTGTAATGTGACAAAATTTGACGCTTACGGTTTCAACCTAAGTGATAGGTTTAGAATGTTGTTTAAGAAGCGAAGCGTGAGACAACAGTACCTTAAAAAGCAATTTATAAGGTGCTGACAAACAATTTTATATCAAAATGTGAAATGCTAGCCAACAAAAAATTAAATACATTTAATTTATTTAAAGGAAACTGGCTTCACAAATACTTCTGATCGTGGGGGACATTTATGGCCCGGCCATCAAATTTTAAGGGACAAGTCGTAGCTTAGGGGGAAGAATGTCGCAAGTTCGCGCTCTGGCTCAAACACTGGTGTAACAACTAACTGCATTTGAGAACTAGCAGTGTAACAACTAACTGCACCTGATAATTAGCAGTGTAACAACTAACTACACCTGATAACTAGCACTGTAAAAACTAACTACACCTGATAATTAGCAGTGTAACAACTAACTACACCTGATAATTAGCAGTGTAACAACTACCTGCACCTGATAATTAGCAGTGTAACAACTACCTGCACCTGATAATTAGCAGTGTAACAACAAACTACACCTGATAACTAGCAGTGTAACAACTAACTACACCTGATAACTTGGGGTGTAACAACTAACTACACCTGATAATTAGCAGTGTAACAACTAACTACACCTGACAATTAGCAGTGTAACAACTACCTGCACCTGATAATTAGCAGTGTAACAACTACCTGCACCTGATAACTAGCAGTGTAACAACTACCTGCACCTGATAACTAGCAGTGTAACAACAAACTACACCTGATAACTAGCAGTGCAACTTTATGTGACATCATTGGGTAAATGTGGTATATGTACTAGTAAAAACTAACTTTCTGATTTCTTGTCTTTGTGAAGCCAAGCCCTCTCGATCTTCATTGCCCTGAATGTTGGCGTTGGTCATGGTAAATGGTGAGCTGGGGGCACTCTCAATGATCTCACGACTCCTGTACAGACCTTCCTCACCAGCTTGTACTTGCACCGCTGCTTCTGATGATGCACTTGACGTATCAGATTTCTTGGGTTCCTACAAGGAAAAAGGAACCGAGCATGGTTTTTAGTCTCATTTTAGTGTTTTAACCTCCAATAGCTATCTTCATTGCTACATATACTGCTACAATCCTAGTTTTAGTTCTGTTGCTTTTGCAATCGAAGTCATATCCTCTCTAATACTGTCCATTTCTTTTCGTGCTCTTATTTCTGTCCTGTAATTTATTAATACTCCTCTTCTTATTTCTATTCACAAACTTCTTTTTCTATTTCTTTTCCTATTTTTAATCCAGTTTCTATTTTCCTGTTTTAACACCTACTTTTATTGTTGTTCCTATTCGTAGTCTATCGATATTCCCTTTCTTGTTCCTGTTCCCCTATTTATTCCTCTGCCTGCTCGTCCTGTTTATAGTGTTACTAATTCTATTCACGTTCCTCTCTCTTTTTTCCCCATCCCTACAAATATTGCTATTCATACTTCTATTTATGCTTTTTTTTTCAATTTCTGCTCCTATTTGTATTCTTGTTTCTCTTCCTATTTCTCTCTTCACCCCAATTCTTATTCCTTTTCCTGTTATAACTATTAATTGTTATTATCAATACTACCATTACCGTTCAAGTCTTCTGAATGCAAAGGACCACACGACCTAAGATAGACTAGGGACTATTTATTCGATGTTGGATCTCTTGTTTAAAACATGCATGTTATCGACGTCACTCTCGTTGAATATAAACAAAATCTGAATGCAGCGCTATTAGAACAACATCATTTTTGGGCAGGTTTAAAGGCAACATTTCGAGCAGCCGTGCTACTCCTACTCTCCTCACTCCAGCTTTGAGAGTAGCAAGGGTAGTCGAATTATTGCCATTATACTTGCCTAAAAATGATGTTGTTGTTGTAATAGCCCCGTATTCAGGTTATGTTTATCATTACCGTTATAAATGCTTTTAATATTGCTATTCAGTCGCAGAACAGGCAGAACATTGTAATAATTGCTGCAGAAATCTCACTTGCCAATTAGGAATGTTTGTTTGACAGAACGTTCGGAGTTAGCAAAAGCAATAGGGCAGTTGTAAATATTGTAATTATGGTTTAGCCCACCCAATTCTTGCTTATGCAAGGTTTTTCAGCCCCCCTTGCAGACTATTACTGTTTTTATGTTCGAGCTTGGCTCAGTTAGTAAAATCTTTGATTTCCAGAATTACAGGACTCGGTACCAACACTTACCTGCTTTCCACAGAAAAAAAAAGATTTTGAAAAGGGAAAGTTTGAAAATGCGATTATTAAAATGTCACCTTAAGTGTGTCCCTTAAGCTTTCCTGATCCAGTTCTCCACCAGACTTTTCCTGCTTATCATCAGATTCAAACGAGTTTGCGCACAGCTGTCTGTAGTAAGGCACGGGCTCATTTCTCACCTCGCTAAACCTCTTGTGAAGGCTTTCATCATCAAGCAATTCCCTGAATGGACATTCAAAATCATAATCTGAGCAAATTTGTGTTTCTTCTCAGAATTCAGTTATTATCGTTACAATACACGCATCAATACAATACACGCATGTTTCAGTTTTTGCTGCTTGTTGTTAAAATAGATGAATATTCATTGAATAGTTTAACATAGTCCTCATTGGGAAAGAAGCAAACTGGTTGTTGCCTCTTCCCGCCTTTACTTTCACAATTAATCTAATCAAAAATGCAATGCAAGATTTCACAAAAAACAAGTACTCAAAAATTCTGAGTAAAACTTGGACTAACATCAGTGTGGAAAGAAACGTTTCACGTATGTTATTATAAATCAGAAAAAAAGATATTTTGATGCTTAGAATACGTTTCTATTTGACAATCACCAATGTCAACAACTTTAAATACAAAGTTAGCAGTGCGATCTCGTCATCGATCTCAACTTGGAATTTAAATACTTTCCTGGCTTCATCACACAATATCCAAAATTTCAATATCCAAGTGTTCTTTAAGTAAACTGCGGACAGATAAATGCTATTATTATCCACGCCAAGAAGTGCGCTGAATATTTGTTCTATAATTGCTTTAAGCGGAGGCCAGTGAGCAAGATAAATACATACTGTAAGCTTCCCAGCTGCTTCTAAAAAAGTTACTGTATTGTAAGTATTTGAGAATGTTTAAGTACATTTTAATGTTGAAATATCAAAAAATTTCCGACGAATTTAATTTCGAACAAAAATTTTGTCCGAATGTTAATCCGTCCAAAAAAATTTTTAGTAGGATATAAACATGTACAGTAACAGTTTGTCAATATATTTTCTCACAGTTTGATGCTACACGAAAACCGTTAAAAAGTTTGCCCTTGATAAATAAATGCGTTTCAACCGATGCAATCTTCGTCTTCTTCATCCTCATCACTGCTGACCAGTATTCTGATCCTCTGGGTCTAGGGAAATATCCTCTTCAGCGTGCAGTGAGGCCTGTTCGATAGCGCAGTTTGTTTCAAAGTTTTAGTAGACTAAAATGTGTTGATTGGATAATTTGACTGTAGTTGATATCAACGTCAAAACAAAGGCATCAGTTTTAAAATTCATTAATTTGATCTGCACAAGCAAAAAACCTCGTTTGGATTTAACCAGTCAACTTCCTGAAAAAAAAACTGAATGGACCCATACTAGATGTAAATGAACTGATTATTATGTCTGACTTTGTTTTTTTTTACCTTGAGACAAACGATATCATATTGGAAAACGTTTGTAATTGGCGTCGGAACAGGTATATATTAAAGTTATTTTGCAGCAAAAAATGTCTGAAATTTTTGTCCGAAAACTGTCCGAAATTTGCAAAGTGCCTGAAATCAACTTGTTGGAAAATAAGTTGTTTGAAATATTTTTGCTGAAGCTAGTACAAAAGTATCAATTTTTTATACTTCTAAAGTGAGATGGAACGTAATAAATGATTATAATTGCAGATCAAACAAGGAAATACTAGTCTTTCTGTTTAAGTCACTGAGTGGTATTCAAAGGAGATTAAGTGTTATTCTAATGGAGTAAAGAGTTATACAAATGATGTCTCAGGTTATTCATTAAGGTTGGATGTGGTGTCAATGTGGTCAAACTAGGTACACATTTGTTAACTTTAACAGAACAAAACACAAGTAAAAAAATACTTAATTATACTCACCTAAGAATGACAGCCAACACATCAGAAATAACACTCATTTCTTGTCGTGAACACGATTCCAAGGCAGGTAGTTCTTCCTTCTCAAGTGTATCGTGATCTTGGCTTTGCACAAAACGCCTGAAAGAATAAGCAATTATAAAGAGGCAAAACTACGAAAATGGTTTGTAAACGTTCTATATATAAAATAAAAGATATTACTACCTACAGTAGTATAATTAAACTAATTACTTATTCCACAACCATTCACTCACAGTTGTTTACTGTTTCATCGGTACAGTGTCAAAGACAAAGTGGTAATACGACATCCAATAAAGTTGTACTAGTACAAGTTAGTAAGATAGCACATGGCTAAGTGTTCGCAATCAACAAAAAAATACCGGCGGCTAATTTTGTTAACATATTTTTCCATACTGGTAGTTTAGGCCACTTCTTAACAAAAGCACAGAAATATTTAAAAAGTTACAGTATAAATATATATGGTTCTGTTACTAACGTCTAGCGTAAATAAGGAGCTTATATTTACATTGCGCCTACACAGTAATCTCAACTTTGTCTGTGATACTGTTAACAACACACAGTAATCGTAATAGATATCTGCTACTCCAATTCTAGTTCCCACTCATTTTGAAAAAAAAATCCTCTGGAACACCTAAGTACTGAATGTTTTATTCAACTCGACTACCAGCACGTTGAATGATATTCGTGAATTCAATGTGTTTTAATTAGGTCAATTTGGACCTACCTATCAATCACAAATGTTTCCACAACTTCTGGTGGGAAACCACTATGGAACTCGTAGAGTGAGTGTGTTCTAGCTACAACACCAAGATGTAACAGGAACGTTTCTGGTGGAACTGGTTGTTGAGTATCATCTTCTTCCGTAAAGCGTTTTTTGCTCTTCTTCTTTGACTCCTTCTTATCATTTGAACCAATGGGAGGAAGAGCCTGAAACTTTCGAAGATTTCCTTCTGATTTGGAATGATTCGATTTATTGCCACTAGAAGGTTTCTTAACGTTGTTCCCACTAGAATGTGGTCGGCGGTCAGCTTGAAGATCAGCTTCTGTAATAGTGAAAGTGTAGCGTTTCTCTTCTTGTTTGTTGGACCACTCAATAAATTTCTGGTTAAACCTGCTCATCTCCGTCTCATCTGTGATCTGTATCGAGAGAAAACAATAAACTTAAAAATGAAACATTTGAGTTACATGTTGATGTTGGCAGTATCAATGGAAGAAAATTAATTTTTCGTAGTATTAGTAAAAGTATTAGAAATAAATATATTAAAGATAAACTGTGAGGGAACAGTGCTCCAAATTTTTATTTTAACACATGCAGGGTTGTTCCTCTTTGCTAGACCTTTTCTAGCAAATCCAGGGTCTTCTCTATCAACAAAAATTTGAATGCTTTATACATTATTGTTCAAGTATCAGTTTGACAAGACACATACTACATTAATGAGCTTCTAAAATTATTTATAAACATATAAACTGATCTGTAAAAAATACTTCCTTCACAAATTTTCGGCAGCTCGCACTGCTGC
>JANCMA020567000.1:0-10052 GCA_024336925.2 Zoanthus solanderi
AGTAGTAGTAGTAGTAGTAGTAGTAGTAGTAGTAGTAGTAGTAGTAGTAGTAGTAGTAGTAGTAGTAGTAGTAGTAGGAGTAGTAGTAGTAGTAGTAGTAGTAGTAGTAGTAGTAGTGGTAGTAGTAGTAGAAGTAGTAGTAGCAGTAGTTAGTAGTAGTAGTAGTAGTAGTAGTAGTAATAGTAGTAGTAGTAGTAGTAATAGTAGCAGTAGTTAGTAGGAGTAGGAGTATCAACATTATCCTCAAGACCACACAGCAACTTTTTTATACCATTGCAATAACAATAGAGTGCAACTGTTCAAATGTGCAATACCTACATTTGACAGCTTTTTCAGAACATCAAAACTTTGAAGAGCCAGCTGAAACAAACCAAAAAACAGTTCATCGTGTAGTTCGGTTCAATATAAAGACGAACGTTAGTACATCTTTATCAAAACAAAAGATGTAGACATGTTAAAAAAATTATTACCGTAAATTAAACTGAGAAAATGTTATAACAAGGAATCTATTTAAAGTTATATAAAATCTTCAAAAAAAGTTGAAAATAACAAAACAAAAATTCTCCATAAAGAACTATATGATTTGGAGAGTAATCAAAGTTAAAAAGGTATCAAATATGCATAAAAAGCAAACCTCTCTTGTAGGAACCAACACTATTGCATAAGGTCCATCCTTCCTCTTTGACAGATAAAACAAAAAATTAACGAAATTAGACTTCGAAGTACAGCTCTGATAAAAGTATTTGTTTCACACAGATTCTACTAATTCAGTAAACAAAATAAATCTCAGTTTTTCGAAAAGTTGCGAGGGAATAACTTTGACTAATGTACAAGTGGAGTTCAAAACCCCTTCGTCAAAGTCAAAAAGGTTCTTTTGAAATAAATCCAGTATCATTCTCAGATAATAAGATTCATTTGATTTTCACCTACCAGGTATTTTATATAATTTTTTTTATTTTCGTAGTTATTATTAATTTTTTTATTGCAGCCGAAGCGAACAGCAAAACTAATCAATGAAAAGGATAACTACAAAAAAAAAATCTAGGCACGTAGGAACCCTGGGTAGACTTTTGTCCTCACAAGTGTGACCAGGATCCCTTGCACACTTGCACTTCGCTAATGTCAACCAGGACGAATATAATGGTTCGTTACTGTTCTGACTTAATTTCTTTGAATTTACGGTCAATAAATACCAATTGCAAGGATTAAATGTCCATTGAAATAATATTTAAGTGTTAAAAAAACTGAATATATAACGACAGCATTCATACCGGTACTTTAATGTGCAAAAGTACAGTACAATAAATCCTCATACAAAAATGGATCACTTACATTAATTCTGGGTTGCATTTTTTGAATAAAATCAACAAGAGGAATACAATAGGCCAATGTTTTACCTGTGGAAAAAAAAAAAAGAAATACTGATGACAGTATAAAAACACAGTAGGCAGTAAGGGACTACATATGGCTACTAAAACATTCAGATTATTGAAATAAAGTATTGTCAGTGCAGTTCTATATACAACCGTTTTCATACATGTCCAATAAACACGATTTGAAAAAAGTCGACATTTAGGTGGGCTGACCCGACTGACAGGAACTAAAGTGGTGGAGCATAACTGTATATACGTTACTATATATTGTTTAACGGAAATAAAAGTTTGACACACCTACAACGTGTTATCGACGGATCAACCCATCATATGAAAAATCGAAAGGACTAATCAGAAATTATTTCGTGAGACACTTAGAAAAATCTGGCGAGAAGCTTTAAAGTCTAGGTACAAAATGTCAATTGGGTCAACTCAACTCGACTCCAGTCAACCCGTTATTATAAGAAAAGTCGAGTGAACTGAATGGTAGTCATTTCGTGAGACACATTGAAAGTTCTGGCAAATGACGACTGTTGGAATATTTATAATTTCGATGTACTCATTCTTTACCTCGAAACATTTTCTTTTGAAGCGAAGTATAGCAAAAGGAAGTCATGTTTTAGCATGCTTCATTCTTAAAACAGAACGTGGAAACGTTTTAATTTGAAGTGATCTATCGTAGAAAGAACGCCCAACTCAAGTACGCTTCATTCTTTTACTGAACACATTTTACATTGAAGCAAACTATTGTCGAAGGAATGTCCAATTTAAGGGTGCTTCATTTGTAAAACAGAACTTATAATTCAACTTGAAGCAATCTCAAGTACGCTTCGTTCTTTTATTAGAAAACATTTTACATTGAAGCAAACCATGAATGAACTTCCAGAATTCAAGTGTGCTTCGTTCTTAAAACAAAACTTAAAGCGAAAACATTTTTTCTTCGAAGGGAACTATCGCCAAAGGAACGTCCAATTCAAGTGTGCTTCGCTCTTAAATCAGAACTTAAAATATTTTCCTTTGACGTGAGCCATCGTCGAAGGAACATCCAATTCAAGAGTGCTTTGTTTATAAAACAAAACTTAAACCATATTAATACTGAAATATCTTTGAAACATCATTGCCAAACAAAAATATTTGTTTTTGTTTGAAAAACGTCTTTAAAAAGTTTTTAAATGAATCAATGGCATTTAGAAAAGAATGAAACTTTGAAGCCATTACAATGACCACGTGCATCTTAAAAACAATCTAGCTGTTTAGTAAGTGATAGTATTCTTTAAAAACAGAAAATATATTTCCCACTTAAAATTTGGTCGATGTTTACTAGAGATGTAAGACATAGCAAACCACCTACACAAAGCCACTTAACTTTATGTCTTTCTTTTTCATGCAACTTACCAGATCCTGTTTGGGATTTCAAAAGAACATCTTTTCCAGCAAAGATGGAAGGAAGAGCCGTTTTTTGCACACTAGAATTTTAGAAATTAAAGAAGTGTCAATATGAATGCTTCTATTGTGGAAACTATCAGAATGAAAGTAAAACGAAGTGTATTTATGAAAAAGTAAACATATACGAGACATGATTAAACTACAGTTTCTATAATTAGGGCTGGGTTGTTCAAAGGAGGAATAAATTTAATCCTGGGTCAAGCAAAAATTACAGCAGCAATTGCTTCTTCAACGAAAAGATTACGGTTCTTATAAAATAATGTTCAGATCTTCCAAGGCCAAAACTTGTTAAACCCAAACTTACTGATTAAAATTATGAGGTTTATGTCTATAAATACGGTGAATGAGATATGGTAATTAAGTTATTCTCAAGACTGATGGGTTTGAAGCATTGGAGATAATAAAGAGTTTCTCGGAAAGGCAGAGATTGCAGCGTTTGGATTCATTACAACACGCTTTGGCTTGAGTAGCATTTGACCATTTAATTTCGTACAACTTTTCATTGACCTTTAAGGACCAGTTGATTTTGAAAGCTCGGTGTTGGAGCGTTGTTTGTCATGTCTGAATGATTGTGTATGACCGTTGTACCGTTGCTTGAAGGAGTTTTCTGTTAGACCAGAATAAACTTTTTCGCTGTCGGCTGAGTTTAGTTCTGACACTGTAGCCTTGTATACAACACTCTTGGTGAGACACTCATTTTAAAGTGGGCAGGAATCTTTTTTCTGCAGTTACATTTTCTTTCTTCCTCGCTTGGCTTTGCTGCTAGTTCTGCTTTGTTGTGCACTCTGATGATGGATTGCATATTAGGCATACAGCTGTAGCTGATTTTAAGCGTGTTTTTGTTTAGTTTAGATATCAGCGGAAAGTGTTTGGGAATTAATTTCAGGAACGTTGTGGTTGTGTGAAATGAAGGTGGTATGAAAAGAAGGTGGTGTGAAATGAAGGTGGTATGAAAAGAAGATGGTTTAAAATGAGAGTGGTGTGAAATGAGGGTGGTCTAAATTGAGTGTGGTGTGAAATGTGGGTGGTGTGAAGTGCGGGTGATGTGAATTGAGGTTGGTGTGAAGATTATGGTTTTCAGGTTTTCATGGATTGTAATCTTGAGTCCGGCCTTGGCCATTTTTAGAAACACGCCTGGCAAACAAGCTGATAGAATCAGAAAGACCTAATCAAAACATTCCAAGACCTCGGACTCAAGATTATAATCCAAGTAAACATGAAGACTATATACGTCCTTGATGACACCTTGAACCTTAGTAATGGCAGGTTTTACCCATACAGAAAACCTAATGACCGTCCAGTTTGTGTTCACAAGGACTCTAACCACCCTCTGAATATTACAAAAAATCTACCAGCCTCAATTAGCCGCCTTTCTGAAAAATTCTTTATTATCTCCAACGCCTCAAACCCATCAGTCCTGAACAAAAGAACAGAACTAATTACAAATTGATGCCATGAGAATCGCTTCTATCTATCCAATTTCAATGGGAGAATAACTTAATTGCCATATCTCAGTCACTGTACTTATAGATACAAACCTCAGAATTTTAATCAGATGCCTGATGAACGAGTTTCCCAACTAAGACATACCGTAACTCTGTAAAATATTTTTGTGATAACAAATTCTTGTTTATTTCCAAACAATTTTTTGTACAACGTACGAAACATCACTTTTTCACTCTTGTACATTAACATAACTCCAAAAGATACACAACATTGTAGGTACAGTGAATGGAACGATACTGTAGTATTAATTTTTAAGATATCACTTTAAATCGTAGTATTCATATTGCAAGGGAACAAAAAGGTGGCACTGTACAATCATTTTGATTAATGGGGAATTCCCTAAACTATTTACCTGGTCATTACAGATAGCTTCATGTTGTTTTCAATATTATTCACCTTAAGACAAATAAAAGTAATAATTATGTATCAAAGTCAATCCCTTTTCAAATTGAATAAGATTATAATCTAGTAGCATGTAAACCATAGCTGATTCCAACAAAGAAATGGTGTTGCTAAAAGTTGGGTAAGGAGAAAGAGTAAGGGTATGGAAAAGAGTATAGGATAAGGGGCTAGGGAAAAGGATAAGGATATAGGGTACGTGGTAAGGGTATAGGGTAAGGGTAGAGTAAAGGGTACAGGGTACAGGGTAAGGGTAAAGAGTAGAGGCTGATGGTAAGGGTAAGCAAAAAAAGATTAAAGAATGATTTGATACAGATTCTAAATAATTAATCTCTTGAGAAATAATGCCAATAAAATTAGTTTAGCCAGCACGATATTTCCAAAATTGAAATTTTGAAAAGCTCTTAAAATAGGGCTCATACATATTTGTCATTTTTCTTTAGTTCTGTCACTTGCATAATTGTCTTTGAAGTGAATGCCGTAAACTTCAAAACAAAATAAGTGCTGCTCTTTGCCACACCATCAACTGGAAAGATACAGCAAAATGTGCAGCGCATGTCATAATCTAGTGAATGAAATGATGAAAAGAGAGTAGAATTATTTCTATAGCCTAGACAGACCTACATGTAGACATTTACGAGAAAAATGTTAATAGACTTATTTCTTATGGCTGTTTTTCACCTGATGTTATGGTGGCCCTGCCGGTGTACTCTTAACAAATGTTGATTATTACTTTTGTTTGGGACACAAACATGGCCGCTGTGTTCATTATCTTTTGTGTCTCTTGGGATTGTGTGAAAACTGAGAATACAAATGATAAGTAGACAAAATGTCTTAAAGGATTGAGCATCATATAATCTCTGTGAAAGCTGCAACGGGTCGCGTAAAAAGACACAAACCCAACAACTCTAGGGTTACTCATGCGCCTATTCTGTGAAACCAATGCAACAACTGCAAGAAAAACTAATAAATAAACACTATATCTGGCAATACAACTATCTTTAAAGTACATGTTCCATAGATACTGAAATTCATTTTAATAAGGACTCTCATGTGAGTCTCTAACTTTTTAAAAAATAACCTGAGTTTACCGGGTCATGACTTCACAAATTTGACAAAAAGAGAATCTTTAAATGAAATAAATACATAATTAAAATTTTTTAAGTTTAAATCGAACAAATTATAGAAATCACAAATTGCTGTACACAAAAAAGACTGAAAGACAGAACCTTTAAAACTTAACACGAACAGGTAAATTTTCAGGAACAAAAACATTCAATGAAACTTGCCAAAAGCTGAAACTAAAGCTGTAAAGACAATAAATAAATTACTCTGTTTTAGAATTCATCAGCAGTCCTTTGGGAAGTAAATGGAATGCTGCGTCGGTGAATGCCATTCACGATGTAGAACGTATCTATTTGTAAAACTGTCTTTGGGAAATAAGTTCAATGTTTTATTGATGGTTAGAAGAACTCAACATAGCCATCTTGTCAATAAAAGTCAGAAATCTGCATATTTTCGCTTCCATATGTTCGCCAACATAAAACAAACAAAATGCAACAATTGTAAATCCGGTATGCAATAAATCTGGCAAATGATTGAATTACAAAATGCTGTACATGAAACCCAACTTCAAACTTGTTATAAAGGTGTGAAAATTTCAGGATGCACGTCAAAAACCGGGCCAAGTTGCTCGAGTGTATACTCTGATAAATGACAACTTTTGCTGGAGTATAACAACTTAAAAAAATCATTTTGATTCAGATATTCAGGGATTTAAATTTATTAAGACTCGGCCATTTTCAAGCCATGTGTTAACACATAAAAAACATATTTAACCACATTAGGGACTGGTTGTGGCAATATCGATAGATACGTCCAAATCAGGTGATTGATTTGGACCAATCGCATACACGGATTTTTTTCAGTGAATGAAGGTTGCTTAATGAATAATAACTTATAATATTTGAATATAGACATTGTTACCATTTGAGCTGACAATTCAAGATCTCTGAACTTGTCACCCGAGAATAATCTTTCTTTCTTTTCATTCATTACCATTTTTGTGCTTCTGAAAATAAAAAGAAGTACATCTTGCCAACACTGTTTACAGTATAACTCTCAATAAACTTTCTAGCTCATCACACGCACATGATCGAGTCCGTACTCGACAATTAATTGTCGCATCAAATATGCATACCAGTAAGGCTCGCGTAGATTGCACGAAAGAATTATTTTGTTTCATTCCCTTCACTTTTCTTTTAAATATAATACAAATAGAATATTCAATAAAGCTAACACAAACAGAAAATGAAGAGAACTGTTTTTGCTACAATAAATAAAAAAATAAATAAATAAATATATAAATAAATAGTCGTTTATTCCTTCATCTTGCAGAAAAAAAACTAAATTAATAAATGGTATGTACAATTATAAATACTATATAGCAAAAATGATATAAAAAAAGTTAATTTCTAAAAATTATTAAAAACTGTTTCAACACTGCTATATATACTGTGGCCCATATTTAAGGGTGAAAAAGTTCTGCGATCTCTTACTTCTTTTTGATTTAGATTTAGAGATAGATAGTGTAGATCCCGATCTTAATTTACATGGAATTATTACATATTCAGTCAAAGGAAGCAAAAAGGACATTGGATGGTCACAGTTCTCAGACATGTCCTTAATAAATTTGTGACTAAGGATCTCACGTCTGCTACAGAGTGTATCTTTTTGCCAAGGGACACAGCTTGGCTATATGAGCAGTCAGAATAAATAATTCCAAACGCCCTCTTCTGCACAGATTCAATTATATTCGAGAGGTAGTCAGGATGTTCTGCCACACCTGCACAGCGTGCTCCAGGATTGGTCTGACATTACTTATGTAGGTTCTTGAAATATCTTGTGCTCGTACCCCAGCACGTTTTAATAACCTAAGGGCGTAGTCTTTTGACAACTTTGGAGATTTTATATGTAATTGACATGGCATTTCCATTTCAGATACTGGTAATCACTTATGATCACTCCGAGTTGCTTATATTACGACACTCTTTCTACTTCTTGATTTCCTATTCACAAGGGTCTCATTAATGTGTCTGGACTTTTCATAAAGTTGACGACCATCTTTTTACATTTTCTTGTATTAAGGCACATACTATGATTTATGCAGTAATCGTGGACGTCCCTAACTGCTATATCTAGCATACTAATGGCATTCCGAGGCATTATTTCCAAAATGGTCATATCGTCAACATATTTGGTAGCCTATTTATCATTATCGTAGAAAGAGTGATTCCAAGTTTAGTCCCTTGAGGGACTCCACCACAGGTGTATTTCCAGGGGAACAAGGAACCACCAATACGCATGGCTTGGGTTCGATTTGTCAGAAAAGCTCTTATCCAGTAAAATAAGGATTGGTCAACATTTAAAACATTAAGTTCTTGAAGGAGAATATTATCGTCTATAATGTCAAACTTTTGAAAAATCGGCAAAAAATATGTGAGTACTACTGTTCCCTGTGTCAAATGCCTCATACATTGCATGTAATAAAAAAGTCAACGCCTGTGTGGCTGAGTGGCCTTGTCGCGCATACGGTCGTAGGTCAATACCACAGCTCACCTGTTTTAAGTCTCCTATGGTTAAAACCTTTCAATACCTTTGCTAAATTGCTAGTTATCAAAATGGGTCTGAGGTCTGACGGGTGGGGAGATCTTTGAGACAGAAGATATTATAGACCTTTTTAAGGAGTTTGAGAAAAACCCTCCACTCACTCAGTGTTTGATTATAACTCGTATAACTCAGGTGTGAACTCCTTAAGTAATCTGTTGGAGATGCCATCCGGCCCAACTGCCTTGTTAGTAGCCTATTGAGACAGATCAGAAACAACCTCTTTTTCAGAGACAAACAGATCCTTAGGTATAACATTTGGAGGAGTCTCAACAGGGACCAAGGGCTCAAGTGTTTAGTGACACTGACAAAAAAGTCATTTATATCTGAAGCTAAGTCAGCGGTGTTGCCTTGGTGATTTTATCATTCAGGAATTGTTGCTACCATGCCTGCCTGTTGGTATATTCTGACCCGTTAGTAAATTAATTTGTTGCCACCATATATTACCCCTAAACCACAGCTTATTGTATGAATATTTCGTGACAGTTTTCCAAGGGAAGAACGTACCCATCGCAGAGTTTAGTTCCTGTCGCACAAAGAGGGAGCAGTAAGTTGGGAATTCTGACGAGCATCAGAGCCAGTGTAGGAGCTCTCAACCTAAGTAAAGAGCCCGGAGAAAATGAACAGATATGGAGACTTTGGAAAGCACGCTTTGAGAGAGCAGTACGATAGATGGACGTGAGTAATGATGACAAGTTAGACTTGTCCCTTCGAGCAGGAGGTGAGGAGCTCCAAAAGATTGTCATAGATTGTCATGCCTCTGCCTCACCAGCCCACAGATTCTAACTCACATTTACAAGAGCTAGTAGACAAGCCCGCAGAAACAATACACTATAATTATACAAGCTATTCAACACAGAATGGCCGACAGGAATGTACTTTTCAGACTTTGAGGCAAAATGCAGAGAACAGGGGAGGCATTGCAATTTTTCCAATAACTTTAGATCAAGCCATTGTTATGCTGACTGCTGTAACAACACACAATATAAAGCTGCGAAACAAAATTATTATGCAGACCAGGCCGCTAGGACTTAATATGCAAGATGGCGGCAATTGAAGTACAGTTTATCATAGTTCATTAAAGTTATATATAACAAAAACTTTTAAAAGTGAAATAACAATGTCATTATATTATATCATCTTCAAGTTGCGTTATTTGCAGTAATAAATCTATTTCATAGTTTGGAAATAAAGAAAAAAATTATGTTATTAAAATATAAATTCCCTGACTGAATTAGAAAACAGGCTAATAGTGATTGTGAGTCAGAGAGAGGGGAGATATGGGAGGGTGCAGGACAATGTAGGATGGGGGAAAGAAATGAAGGATATGGTTTCTGCAAATGGCTGCGGTGATCATTTTTAGTGAAACTGCTGCTAGCAATTAATGTATACCTTATGTATACATTTTTGGTATACTGTACTCAGTGATGTATACATAATGTATAATTATGTATTTGTTCGAAAAATAGAGTACGTAATGGATAATCTTTTATTTGCTAGGTGCATAAAAGTATACTTTACGTATACACTCTGTATAAAATTGATATATTGACATATAGCTGAGACTCACGGAATCCACTATATAAGCCTAGAAAGAAATGTTTTACTTCCTGGTAGAGGACCTGAACACACGCATGTAGAAAACAAGAATGCTGCTGAGAA
>JANCMA020567110.1:0-10051 GCA_024336925.2 Zoanthus solanderi
GCATATTTTGGATTTTGGTTCATAATTTGTAAAATGATAGCAAATTTCATAATTTTTTTTTAGAAAATATCTAATATTAAAAGGTTTATTAAAAAGGCCTTAAAACGACTTGTTGGTTTTTGTACACTCTCTAAAATCTAGTTAGCTTTTGCAGGCGGCCGTGATAGTGGCCTAAAATATCTTGCAAAATATGAAATGTAACAATACTTTCCATTATAAAAAGTAAATAACATAGTAATGTGTGGCGAACTACTTAGAATACTGAACACCATTTTTTGACTTATATTCGCGTGTTTTGTTTAGACCAAAAAATTGCAAGGTTCTTAATTGTATGGTCCAGTTTATATATATTTATAACAATTAGAATACGAGCACGAAATTTCTATCGCCTGATAGAATGACAAGGGCGAAGCCCATGTCATTCGCCCATGTCATTCTATCGACTGATGATAAAAATTGAGAGCAAGTATTCTAATTGTCTTAGTAGAAATTTCTGAGGAAGAAACAAAAGAACAACAATACTTTTTTTGATAAACAATTAATTGTTGAATTTATTCAAACAACCAATGCTGATGATACACCAGCAACTATTTGTCGAGTGAAATTGTCAAACTGATACTTCAAATCCTTTTAGACCATATTTTCTTGCTCTTTTAGTTTTCTCTGGGACTGCTTTTTGAATAAGAGCGTTTAATTCCTCTCCCGCAGACGCTATCTATCACCTGATAGATAGTGAGTACGGTAACCAATCAGTTTGCAGTATTTGCGATAGATAGTGAGTAGATTTCTATATATATATATGTGTGTGTGATGATTGAGATTATGATTTGCATATAAATTACAACTATAACCTATATTTGTTCGTCATTTAGCCTTCAGTAGTCAAAAACATCTAACTTTATTTTTTTTATTGCCGAAAAACTGCTTTACACATAAATAACACGTTTTGTTACTTTTTAGACCAATTCCAGTGCTTACATGGATGAAAGATAATAAAACTATCGTGGATGGTACGAACTCCTACAAAATTTCAAAACAGCAGTTCAATCGACTTTTAAAAATAGAAAAGGTGGACAGAAAGGTACACGAGGGCCAATACCAGTGCAAAGTAACTTCGAATATTTCAGCTTCTGGTGAAACAAGCTTAACAAATCTCGTAGTAAAAGGTATCATTCTCCTGTCACCTGTTGTATATATGCAGGGTAGATGTGCAGTTTTACAAGAAAAACAATTCTACTCAGAGCAGACTTGTGAGACTAATTTCTATAACTACCTACTTTAGTAAAGCTTTAAAAAGGGTATAAAATTACTACAACTATACAACACATAATTACAACTATAAACACGATTACAACAGTAGATACAATAACTAGTACGCTAACCACGACTACAATCACAACCATGACTATACAACCACAACCATGACTATACAACCACAACCATGACTATACAACCACAACCATGACTATACATTCACAACTACAAATACATTTAAAACCATAACGACAAATACAACTACAACTAAAACCATAACCACAACTACAACTAAAACGAAAAACACCACTAAAATCATATCCATTAGCAACAACTACAACCAACAATTATTGTTCATTAGCAGGCTACCTAAATTGTGTGCAATGCTACAATTGGTTTTGGGTCCTCATTAAATCAAATAACAACAACTACAACAATAACCACCTCTAGATCTATAATAACAACTACAACAATAACCACCACTAGAACTAATAACAACAACTACAACTACAACCATGCTTAAAACAACCATAACAAGGAAGACAACTTTCAAAAGCTGTTACTACAACTATATGTAAAACTGCAATGATAGCAACTACTAATACAACCATAACCACAAAACAACAGACAAAATTTCATCTTCATTTTCAACTAATGATTATGCTAATGTTTAAAAATGATTTAGAGTAACTTTTACATTTTTTGAATAGTTCATCCCAAGATAACATCGTATCCTGGGATCAATGTTAGCGTTACGTATGGTGAGACTATGATGTTGTGGTGCAACGTCTCTGGTGACCCCTTGCCTGATGTCAGCTGGTGGATGAATGGCAAACAATTGCAAGCTAGGTTGTCTAACATTTAGATTTTTTTTTTGAATGTTGTAATGTAAATTTACTTTAGTATTTTTTGCATTGATATCCAAACTTCATGGACTGTTAGAATATTGTAATTTACAATACATTATGGGTTGCAGAAGCAAAAAAGAAACAATTATCCGTTTCTCAGGTATGTTAGTTAAAATGACTTTTATCAAGTTCGTAAATTCCAAGACAACAAATTTGACGCCAAACAAGATGCGATAATCGATATCGCTTTAAAATAAAGACATCCTTCTTTTCCGCTCCTTGAGAAGCAACTCTGTTTTAGTTTTAAGAAAAGCGACACTGCCAAATCATTTTGTCAATATAAACACACTTTTCCCGTCGTGAATTTCAGCCAATGAGTTCTTCATGTGTTTTTCTTCAAAAGCTACTGAACTAAAACTGTAAACGTAAAATTTTTGTTTCTTTCTCAGTGAGAGAATTAATCTGTCAGCTGGAACAGTGGAAATCAGAAAAACGGGAGAAGTCGATGCTGGGTGTTATCAGTGCGTTGCTGAAAATGATTTAAGTATGGTTGTTTCGCAGACACTTGTGTATTTGAAAGGTACGTGGCCAGTAAAACTCTACACATAATCGTAAGTCTTGTTGTTAATGTTCGCCCCATGTAAGGTAATCCATAACAGTCTTGGGTTCCCGATTCCACGATGTGGACCCCGGGGCCCAGGTACTGGATTCAAGATTCCACCTCAATGGATTCCAGATTCCAAAAGGTCCGTTTACCGGGATTCCAGATTCCAAAGAGTAAGATTCCACAAGCAAATATTTTATGAATTCCGGATTCTACTAGCAAATATTTTCTGGATTCCGGATTCGACGAACAAATATTTCTGGATTCCATATTTCACAAGCAAATATTTTTCGGATTCCGGATTCCATAAGTAAATGCTTCCTTAATTCCAGAATTTAGATTATCTTACATAGGGAGATAATGTGTTTGATTGGTGTCTATAGTTTTTAAAGTGCAGCTACATAAGGGCGTAAACTAGGAAAGTTGGGGTTGGAGATGCTATGACTACCACAGTAAGTACTGTAAGAAACTATTGTGGAATTATTTTTTGAATTTTGACATTTTACACTGTAGAAAAAGAAAAAAACAGAATCACTGAAGTTTTGAACGTTAGTTAACGTTATTCGTCGGAGTAAAGACGAAGTATGGAAAGGAAGTGGTGTGTAAATCAAACTTTTTATTCACTCCGAAGAACTCTCCTCCCGAATTAAAGTTGTTTTTTTTCTTTTTCCGCGGTTAAAAATAAAAATAAAATTATTAATTGTTTCTTAAGAAACTCCGACAGCTTTTATAATCATCATAAGTACTATAAGAGAATAGTTGGTATAAATGTTAACACGCTATGTTATATTGATTTTTATAACCCAACCATTGACTTTTTTAGGCTCTCATTGGCTAAAATGCATCACGTGATAAAAATCGCATGACGGGTATCAGGCGATATACCGCTTCCGATTTAATATTCGTCTGCCGATTTTGTCCGTCATTTGTAAACAAAACAAAAATTTTCAAAATTTAACATGTTAATGGAAAATCAAGAAAACCGTTTTGCTAAAACCAGCAGCGAAGCTATAAAAAGTATATCGGAGGATATTCTGTAATGTCAATTGTCTGAAAAATGAACAGTTGCCCTCGAAGCTTCGCTTTTCGGCAAACTATCACCCGCGGATATTATATCTTCCGATATACCAGAGTTTATTTACTAAATATAAACAAACTTATCACCCGCGGATATTATATCCTCCGATATACCAGAGTTTATTTACTAAATGTAAACTAACTTATCACCCGCGGATATTATATAAACAACTATCACCCGCGGATATTATATCCTCCGATATACCAGAGTTTATTTACTAAATATAAACTAACTTATCACCCGCGGATATTATATCCTCCAATATACCAGAGCTTATTTACTAAATATAAACAAACTTATAAAACACAACAGACTGCAGCGATAACGATCAATATAACCCTGACTTCAAACAAAATCGCAATTAAAATGCAATCGAGCCTGTCAGCGGCCACTAACTTTAGGATGAAAGTACTTAGAGTATACGTTCATTCGTTATATTGCAGGGCAACAGCCGATATTTTCTGAACGTATTCGTGTGGTCAAGATGTTTCGAGGTAGCAACGCTACACTTTACTGTAATCCCAAAGGAACACCTTCTCCTGTCACCAGTTGGATAAAAGATAACAATACAATTGATTTCACCCAACCAAACAGTCGATTTTCAAACGACTCGACGGATTCTCTAGTTATCAAAGAAGTGCAAGAAGGTGACGAAAGAGCCTTTACGTGTAAAGCAACGAACATACTTGGTGAAGCTCAGCTGATGTGGAATTTACAATTCTTAAGTAAGCAAAATTTAAATGATACGTACGTTTTTTAAAATATTTGACATTTCTTTGAATTTGTAGAGAATGGGATTAAGTCACAATCTTGCTGAAGTCAAAGTAAATTACAAAAGCACTCTACTAATGATAACATCATTACAAAAAATCCTAGAGAAACGTAGATTTGGGATTCTCTTGAATAGAATTGCCGAAACGCGATCTACTTTATAACTGACTGAAGAAACACGCCTTTACGCCATTTAGCTTGATTAGCCTTTGCTATTTCTAAGTGGCTGTGCTCTCAGTAACATGCAAAACTTCACTTTCTTTCCTTTCTTTACGTAAAAATTGACTGTAAATATCAGGGGGCACAATCAAAAGATGTTGTTGTTTACCTGTCTTTCCGCCTGAAATTTGGACTTAAGGTCCCACAAAGCCTCAGTCTATGACATTGCTAGACGTCCGTGATAGTGGGTAGGTAGAATGTCGGAGTAGGTATAGTAGGTAGGAAGTAGGAATTGATAGGAGGTAGGACTATCTAGGAATAGGTATGACGTGGGAGTAGGTGGGATTAGGTAGGAGATAGGATTATGCAGGAGCTAGGAGCATGTATGAGTTGGTAGGAGGTAGGAGTAATATATGTTGGCGAAGGCAGAGAACGATCGCCCAATATTTTGATTGAAAATTATAAAAGAAATTGTCGTGTATTATAATGTCTTTTCAATTTACCAATCAGTTTTTATGTTCCAGGTTGTTAATAAGAGTAAAGATAGATAATAGATTGATAGATAAATAAACAGTTTTTTTCAAACAGATACAAAACCTGGCTCATTCATTTTTTGTCGACTTCACAAACAGTGTATTGTATTTTGTAAATACAAATTTTGTTACAACAAAACATGTTTCGTGTTTGTAACATTTTATCGTTTTCAAAATGTAGACAACACGGTGATCACACAAAAGGTATCGGACGTCCAGGTGGATCTTGGAGAAACAACTGAACTACAGTGTAAGGCCAGGGCCGATGCGAGCTTGTCATTGCTTTACAAGTGGATCAAGGATGACCAAGAAATTGTTTATAACAAACAAATCTCGTGGGACGAACAAAAAAACGTTTTAAGAATCGAAAAAGTTGAGTTGAATAACACAGGAAAGTACACTTGTGTCGCTTATACTTCAAAACCATACTACTCTCAAGATATGACCACTGCTGTTCTCAGTATTAAAGGTTAGTGTGTGAGTAGTATAGTAGGTATGAAATTCAGCCCGTACAGAGCACGTATGAAATATCTTAGTACAAAATAATCTCTTTACGTTGCCTATTGCTGCCACGTTCTTCTCTTAATATGAGGCCACTCACCTTCCTCCTTTGCCGTTTTACATCCGTACTGGTAGGTTTCATGTTTTTTCAAGCAATTCTTCTCAAAAGCTTCAATGTTTTGCACCCATACGAGAGTCCGCGCAGGTTCTTGTTCTTGTTCTTGTTTTTGTTCTTGTTCTTGTTCTTTATTTGTTTATCTAGTTGTTTGTTTATTTGTTTGTTTTTGCTCTTACACTTCAAATTAGAAATATTACTGAGTGACTGCGTTTCGAGTTGTTGTATTTATATCATGTGGTTCTATTGCTTTTTCCAAATATCGCATATATAGCTTGCCAAAGGGGTAACATTAAAAATAGACGACATTGATTAAATTTGACTTTGAAAGGGGAAAAAAAGAGTAAACCAGCAGCAGAAAGAGCGGTTTCTTTACAAAACTGAAGCGGACCGAAACAAACTACTCGGCGAGACTCGCGCCACAGCTTAAAGGCTGTGTTATACGGCTCAACCTGTAACAAAGATATTCCGTGTGACACCGTATCGTGTATTCGTGATATGCTGCAATTAAAATCGATGGCGACATGTTACACGCGTCAATTTTCTAGTTATTTGTCATCGTGTGGCGAGTTTTTGAAATCAATAATTAAAAAACTCGCAACATATTTCCGAAACTAGTGCTGTGCAAAAAATCGTAGTCACTGACATGTTACACGGGATCGACTTTCTGCGATACAGTGTGGCGCTAAAAATTGTTGTTGCAAATCGTTCGGTGTAGCACGACCTTATAAATATGGAATGGCTATTTCTATATTCCTTTTATTCAGTGTTAAGAATAAAAATCTTAGCTTGTTTTAAACCAGAATAAACTACGGAACAGCTGTAACCAGCTCTTGTTCATAAAAAAGTGTTTAAGCAGTGTCTGTAGCAGTTCGAGCAAAATTACAATGATCCAGAAATTGTTTAAAAATTTCTATGCATGCAAATAGTTGTCATTTTCATTACTTTAACAATTCAAACAACACTTTTTTTGTTTTGCAATGAAAATGACATTTAATAATTTCATCCTCAGTATGGAGTTTGCAAAACGAACACAGCCCAAAAACAGAGAAAACAAACGCTGAGCGACTTGTAATGCTTGAAAAACTCCATGATGAAGCAAATCAGCAAAGAAGCTCACCTTACTCAGATTTTCATGTATCGTTGCGTACAAGCCACTGCTATAGTAGTTTAGAGAGCCAGTGGATTAAGAGTTGTCCAGATTTGTCATATTTTGGGAACCAGTAGAAACGTCTCAGCGCCAGCTGCAAACATTCAGGTAGGACAGGATCACATGACAACTCCAATGATGGCTCCAGATCAACTCAAGGTTGCACCGTTACAAGCGACCATTTTGAAAACAAACTAAGTGTTGTAAGATATCTGTAAAGCTTCCAGCTCCTTTTTCACCGGCCCACGTTTGAGTATTTGGTGGCATGTTTCACTCCTTTGCGATTCATTCAATGTAATCTTTTTCCACATTCTGGTTCTGCACCTCGAAATGCACAGCAGTGATTTCGGAACTTCGTCAATACTGTGATTATTTTTATTTGCAAAAAAAATCAATCCTTCTACCCAAAAGAACTTTTAATTGAACTTGTGATTATATTTTTACTTTTCTATAGTTTGCCGCTCTGACTTATAATTTTCAGGCGGCAAATGTGATTATACAAAGCATATAAGGAGTATTAATATTTGACGTACAACTAAAATTTTTGACGTACAACTAAAATTAACGCCATGATTCATGAAAATCTGAGAAAGGTGAGCTTCTTTGCTAATTGGCTTCATCATGGATGTTTTCAAGCACCACAAGTCGCTCAGCGTTCGTTTGAGTAGTAGTTTGACGTACAACTCAAATTCTGCTTTTGACTCGTCTCAGGTAGCTTATTTTATAAAAGAAATAGAAAACTCAAATTCCTTACTCTGTTCAGTTTTAGAACCACGCGGGGATTTTAATTCCCCTCAAGAAACGCGAGAAAAACTCGCTGGCCTGCAGCTCGTTTTTCTCTCAGCACTTCTTTCGTGAACTTAAAATTCACGCGTGGATCTATAACTGAACACAGGAAGAAGGGTAAAATATCTATGTTAAATAGGTTTTGGAAATGATTCAAGTGTGTTGGCGACTAAGTGCCGTTCATTGTTAAAACAATTCTAGATCAAAATGTTTATAATATTACGGTAGTTAGTGTAATAAGCTGACTAATTTCATGAATTGGGCCTTTTGCCATATTAACATTAACGAAGGACTAACTATCAAAACATTATCTTCGTACATAACTTCTTGTAATAATCAAAATTTGCAGGCTTAAGTTGCTTACATCATATATTTCGATGTTTCGGTTGTCTTTTAACTGATAATGCTATTATTACATCCAGGAATTCCATTGCCGCCTCAGAACCTGAAGATCAGCAACTGTACCAATCTAAACGCAACACTGACTTGGCAACTTGGAATTTCCCTCAACACAACTATTACACACTTTTTGATAGAAGAAGAATCAAGTTTTGACCCAGGCATCTTCTACGTTAAAGCAAACATAACCGACCCGACAAGAACGTCTGCGAAGTTATACCTAAACCCTTATAGTAAATTTACGTTCCGAATGAAAGCGTTTAGTGGAAGCAAGGCGAGTCTACAAAGTGAGCCGACAAAAAGTGGGGACTGCGAAACTAAACCAACTAGTAAGTTACTATTAGTTGTGATATATAAATTGGCTAAACTTTATTTCTTTAAACATCAATACTCTTTCCTAATTAAATCCTTTAAAATACTTTTTGAAGACATTATCGATGACCCTTTTGCGGAACACTATATGACCTTTTATATATATAAAGCTCTGACAATGATTTTTGTCTAGACTTTTTGTTATTTCAACTAGCGAGAATTACAATGATATTCTTGATTCCTTCATGAAGAAATAGAGTCAGTGATAATCTCTTCGGCTTTAAACCTTCATATAAATTGTACTCGAATTTTCAGGGCTCAAGAGTGGTCACTAAACGAATCGCTCTTTGAATCTCGAAAACAAAATCCTAATTGAAAAGCTAGTTTCCAAGTGAAACAAATGTAATCAGTGAAGGTCAACTTGCTACACTCTATATTGCAGACCACATTTTATAATCCATTTTATAATCTTATTTACATGCAGGGCGTATTCCTTAGAAGGCTACAAGAGCTTCAAACTCCAAATTAAATAAAAATGCCCCGAGTAATTAAAAAAGATCCTTCAACAACACTTAAGTTAAACAGTTCCACATTAACGACACAAATGAGTTTGCTGGTAAAATTTGCAAGACGTCTTTCAGTGAGAGTGGCATTCTTGTTTCGTATGATGTCTTCTTTCAATTTACAAGTGTACCAATGGATGAAACGATGTCCATACTGGCCGAGAAAGCCATTTACAGATAATTGCCTTAACAACATACAAGGCCTTGACATCAGTTAAGACGCGGTAATGCGTTGGAAGTTACCACAACTATTTAAGTTTATTGATCATCTTTATGAACAGTTTGACGATCCATGAACTCTCCCTTGAAACCACTGTTGGCCTACCGGCCTTTATTGGTGCTTTGGAAGAAAATATGTACTACCAAAACAAACTACCGAAATTCTACGAGAGACACGTTGCTGAACTCTAACAACTATGCAAGAATAGCCAAGTATGGAATCGTATCTGGAAAACCTTAATATGTTTACCATCAATTTAGCAAGTTCAGCATTAAAGTTCCGGTAAAAAGCTCCATATATTTTTAGACATGGAGATGCTAAGAGAGGTGGCCGAAATTATAACGAAGATCTTCGTCAGATCAATAAGCATGGGCTTATATACCAGGTGTAACGAAGCATAATGAATATATTCGGACTGATCTGATATCATAGAACACACGCGATAAGGATATTCCCTTGCTAGCTATCTGCTAGCTTCAAGCTTATATCTGTAAGCTAATACTATTTTGCAAAAAAGATTGTAAAATTTGGTGTAACTTTGTTTCTGATCCTTAAACGAAAATATTGCTTCGCTTTGAATTTCTTCTCTGATTCAGTGTTACAAATTATAACAATTCTTGAAAATATAATGAGAGTGGCGGGCGTGGTTGGCGCAGTTGGTAGGTCTTTACCTTCCAACCGCAAGGTCCCCAGTTCGATTCCCGGCTCTGCCAAGATTTGAACTGATTTGTGCGACTTTCTTTCCCGCCTAAGCTAAC